>PVIW01008889.1:0-56594 GCA_004026585.1 Noctilio leporinus
AGCTTATGTGTGAAGATATGCTTCTGGGGTTTTGAATTCTGTTCTCTATGTATCCTTATGCCAGTACAATATTTTGATTACTGCAGGTTTGTAGTAAGTTTTGCAATCAGAAAGTGTGAGTTCTCCAACTATTTTTTTACCTCTTTTTTAAAGATTGTTTTGGCCATTTGGAATTGAGTTTTCATATGAACTTTAGGATGTATTTTCCTTTTTATTATTAATTTTTCTTTTATATTGAATTTATTGGGGTGACACTGGTTAACAAAATTATAAAGGTTTTAGGTGCACAATTCCACAACATGTCACCTGTAGGATGTGTTTTCCAATTTCTGCAAAAAGAAAAAAGAAAAAGAATAAAAAAGAAAAAGAAAAAAAAGAAAGAAAAAAGAAAAGAAAAAAGCTAGGCTTTGAGAGCTTCATTGAAACTGTTCATTGCTTAGGTCTATCATTTTAATAGTATTAGGTCTTCCAGTCTGTTAACATAAGGTATCTTCCCACTTATTTTTGTATTCTTGAACATCTTTCAGAAATTCTTTACAGTTATCAGTGTACAAGTCTTTTGCCTCCTTTGTTAATTCCTAGCAGTTTTATGTATTTCTTTTCTGCTGCTAGATAAATGGAACTTTCCTAATTTTCTTTTTGAATTGTTCTAGTGTATAGAAATGGATCTAACTTCTGTATATTTTGAATTTTTCAGATTTCCTAAATTGATTTACTAGCAACTGCCCTGTGTAGTGAGGGTTTTGTGTGTGTGTGCAAATGTATGTGTAACCTTTGGGTTTTTCTACATGTAAGATGATATAATCTGTAAACAAAGATGATTTTACTTCCATTATAAAATGGTTGCCTTCAACATTTTCTTTTTCTTGACTAATTACTCTGGCTAGAAGTTCCAATACTATGTTAAACAAGTGCTGAAAGCAAGCACCTTTTTCTTGTCCCTGATTTTAGGGGAAAAGGCTATAATATTTCATCCCTGAGTATATTATCTGTGGATTTTTCATACATGGCTTCAATCATATTGAGAAAGTTGCTTTACTTCCAAGTGTGTTGTGTTTTTATCATGCAAGATTGAATTTTTTCAAATGCATTTTCTGTATCATTTAGATAATCACATGTTTTACCTTCTTCATGCTGTAAATGTGGTATATTACATTGGCTAGTTTTCATGTTCTGAACTACCCTTGCACTCTAGGGATAAAGCTCAGTGGATCACGGTGTCTAATTTTCAGAATATGTTGCTCAATTGGATTTGCTAGTACTTGTTCAGGATGTTTGCATCAATAACCATAAGGAATATTGATCTATAGTTTAATTTGCTTGTAGCATCTTTGTCTGGATTTTGTATCAGGACAATAGTGTCTACATAAGATGTGCAGGGGAGTGTTTCCTCCTCATCAGAGCTTGAGGATTGGTGCTAATTCTTTAAATATTTGGTATAATTCACCAGTAAATTCATCTGGTCCCAGCCTTCTAATTTTGGGGAGATGTTCAACAACTGACTCAGTCTTCTTACTAGTACAGGTCTATTCCTATTTCTATTGTTTCATGAGCCAGTTTTGGTAATTTTGTTTTCAGGAATTTGTTTGTTTCTTCTAAGTTATCCAATGTGTTGGTGTAGAATTGTTCATAGTTCATAGTCACTCTAGCTAAAGGTCTGTTAACTTAGTTCATCTTTTCAAGAACCAGCTTTTAGTTGTGTTGAATTTCTAGTTTTTCTATTCCCTGTTTTATCTACCTCTGTTTAATATTTCTTTTTTTCTTCCTTTGGGTAGCTTGGCTTTAATTGGCTCCTTCTTTGTGGTTCCTTTACATGTAAAGTGTTGATTTTATGTCTGCCTTTTTTACTATGTGCATTTACAAAAATATAAATTTTACACTTAGGACTGCTTTTACTAAGTCCCATACATTTTGTTATGTCAAGTTTTCACGTTCACTTCTCTTGAGGTATTTTATAATGTCATATGTGATTTCTTCTTTGAACCACTGGTTCTTTATGAGTACGTTGTTTAATTTTCATACATTTATGAATTTTATAGTTTCTTTACTAGCACTATTCATGATCAGAAGAGATATTTTGTATGTTTTCAGTTTCTAAAAATGTATTAAACTTATTTTGTGAGCTAACATATAGTTGGTCCTGGAAGATGATCCATATGTATTTATGAAAAACATATACTTTGCTGTTGTTTGGTGGCATGTCTCTGTATATATCTGTTAACTTCTAAATGGTATATAAGTTGTTCAGATCATTTATATCCTCAATAGTCTTCTGGCTAGTCATGATAGTGAAATATGAAAGTCTCCAACTATCACTGTAGAATTATCTATTTCTTCTTTTGATTCTGTCAATATATAACATCAATATGTTTAATGTATTTTGGAGGTCTGGTGTTCAGTGTACATTTATAATTATTATCTTTTGGTGGGTTTACCCTTTTATTAATAATATGTCCTTTCTTGCTCTTCTTTTAATTATTTTAAAGATGTTATTTACTATTTTTAGAGAGAGGGGAAGGGAGAGAGGCAGAGAGGGAGACATCAATGTATGATTACCTTTCATCTGCCTTCAGCTACAGACCTGGCTGGAGACTTGGCTACAGGCCCTGGCTGGGAATTGAACCAGCAACCTTTGGGTTCGCAGGCAGGCGCCTTATCCACAGTGCCACCAGCCAGAGCCATCCTTTTTCTCTTAGAACAGATTCTTAGCCCATCTTAGTCTATCTGACATTAATATAGTCACCCCAGCTCTCTTTTGATGACTATTTGTGAGGAATCTCTTTCTCTAGTCTTCATTTTCTACCTATTAGTAGCCTTAAATCTAAAGCCTTTTGTAAGTAGCATACAATTGGATCACTTTAAAATTCATCCTGCTGATTTCTACCATTTTATTGGAGAGTTTAATCCATTTACATTGAAAGTAATTACTGATAAGCAAGGACTTACCTCTGCTACATTGCAATTTGATTTCTGTATATTGTATTACCCTTTTGTTCTTCGTTGTTTCCAATGTTTCCTTCATTTGTGCTTACTTGATTTTTATATGTGACATATTTTGATTGTATTTTGATTGTATTTTGTGTATACTTTATAGTATACACAAATTGTATTAATTGTGGTTATCATGGATAATTACATGAACTATCCTAAAGTTGTAATAATCTAATTTGAATTGATAGTAACAACTTCAATTGCATAGAGAAATGCTACTCCAAAACAACTCATTTATGTTATTGTACAAATTACATCTTTGTAGACTATATATATGTACAGTAACATAAACTTATGATTTTTATGTACCTGTCTTTTAACAAAACATAAAATAAAAAATTATTATAAACCAAAATCACAATAATACTAGTTTATATATTTGCACATGTACTTACTAGGGACTTTTATTTCTTCATATCACTTCAATTACCATCCAAGCATACTTTCATTTCAACCAGAAGGACTTCCTTTAGCATTTGTTGTAGGGCATATGTAGTAGCAATGAATTTCCTCAGCTTTTGTTTATCTCAGAATGTCTTAATTTCTTCCTCATTTTTGAATGATTTACTTGGTAAAGAATTCTATGTTGACCTTTTTTTTTTTTTTTTTTTTTTTTTAGTACTTTAACTATATAATCTCATTGCCTCTGGCCTCTAAGGTTTTTACTTAGAAATCACTTGATAATTTTATTGAGGAACCCTGATATGCAGTTGTAGTATAAGTGCCTGGCAACCTTTTGTATTGTGATGTACATTCTTGACATTAAGCTTCGATTGCCAAGGCATGCATTTCAAAGATTCATCACAAGTGAACCTATTGCCAGCTGTATGACACAGCTACTAGTTAAACTAGATAAGGTGACAGGTATTCCCCACCTTTAACGTCCTCCTTTTACAAAACCCTGGGTAACCTAGATAACTGACAACTTGAGTGACCCAATTTCCCTTCTTGCACCCTCATTTCACACTCTTACGTTTTAAATTCACCAATAAAGAGTGAATCCATGAAACCATAGGCAAGCCACCCTAGGCTACAAATAAATGCAATATCCCAAGTTCCCTCTCTTACTTTAACAATGACCTTGCTCTGTGGTACCTAGTTCTGTGTACCCTCCATGACCTATGCGTAATAAACTTTGTGTTTTCAAAGTTCTCTGACAGTTGTTGCTGAGTTACATCTTACAATAATAATAACCAAAGGTCTTGTTCAGATGCAACACTGACTCTGGTTGGAGAAATGTCTGTGTGGACCCACCACAAACAGTGTGAGCACATGTGAGTGCCTCAGGTATCCCTAGCCAATAACCTTACTATTGATAAGCTGACACTGATATAAAACAGTAATGAATTGCTTCTCTCTTTGCAGCTTTGACAATCTTTTTTTTTTTTTGTCTTTTGATAGTGTGATTATAATATGTATCAGGGCGAGTTTCTTTAACTTAGAATTTGTCCACCTTCTTGGATTTGTAAATTCATGTATTTCTGTTTGGGAAATTTTCAACCATTTCTCTCTCCTTCTTCTTCTGGAACTACCATATGTGTATAATTCATGGTGTCCTACACGTCACCTAGGATTCTATTCATTTTCTTTTTTTTTCATTTTTGCTCCTCAGAATCCATTATTGCATTCTTTCCTTTGCCTGCTCAAATTTGCTGTGGAATTCCTTAGCAAATTTTAGGTACTCTATTTTATAGCTCTGAAATGTATTTGGTTTCTTCTATAATTTTTAAAATTCTCATTGTTTTAAAGTCTTTGTCTAGTAAGTCCAGTATTCAGGCTTCCTCAGGGAGTGTTTTTCAATTTATTTTGTTCCTTTAAGGAGGCCATATTTCTGTTTCTTTGTATGTACTATAATTGTTTGTTGTTGTTGAAAATTGTTCATTTAACTATTATAGCATAGTAACTATGAAATTCAGGTTCTCCTAACTCCCCAAGGATTGCTGTTTATTTTTTTAATTGTTAACGACTGTAATAGTACATTTATTTTGAGATCTTCCCACCTATTTTTGAAAGAAAAAAAAAATCTCATCTTTTCTGTGTGTGATCCCTGTTCCTTCTGCTCATGTTTACCTAATAATTAACAGAGCTTTTCTTGAATGCCAAGAGCTTTCTTAGGCTTTAAAAATTGACTTTGTGTTAGAGCAGTCCTTCAACACATAGCTACACTTACTTTGAGCCTAGTGGTCATCCCAAGGTGAAAGCTTAAGGTCTTCCTTGGTCTTTCTAAGCATGTATCTTGGCTGGGCTTGCATGTGGTTTTCTAATCCCTTTGTACTTATGGCTACATTTGAATATCCTAATTTCTCACCTATGTTTCTCCAGACCTTAACTGGCCTATTTTATGTTTTCACTTGCAATCTCTTGCCAAAATGTTAAGTAGGATAGATAGCAAATCAAGGCAGGGAGGAAGAGGGAGGCAACTCTCACCCACTAACTCAGCAGGCCTGAGCTTGGTCCAGCAATTGCCAGGTGTTCCATTATTATAGGAAACAACATGCTAACATAGGAGCAGGGCAGTCTTTGAAACTCGATGTATCTTTTCCACTATCTGAGATGAAAGCCTTTGAAACTATGCTTTCATTACAAGGCCCAAAAGGCCAGAAAGGGCCCATAGGGCCTAGAGGAAGAAGCCTATTAATAATTTTGGATATTTATGCATCCACCCTGGAAAACTGGCACAGCCTTTACAATCAATATGTAACTTCTTTACCCCCATCCTGCCAACTATATAAGTCCTCACAATAAAGGACTCCTATCTTGGCTCTCTTGGCTCTTCTGGCTGCCCACCCTCAGGCCACCCCAGCTCTGGCTCTGGCTCTTTCTCTTGCCTTTGTCATCCTTGCTTTTTCCTTTTTCCTCCACCTCAGCAAGGTCAATTCTCTTCCATGTGAACATATCACCAATAAACCCTTCTTGCTTACATGAGAACAGACTCGCTGATCTGTAATTCTTTACTGCATTGGTGAGAAGAACCAAGTTTGGGAGAGTTTCTCCCATTACAAAGGCATAAGTAGATCTTGCAGCTATTCATAGAGGTGTCCATAATTTTTCTGCCTGAATTCTGACTTATACGTGCCTTGTATTGCCCATGTAAATAAAATGCTGTCTCTCTGGTTCAAGGGAGGGAACTGGGAACCGAGCTGCTGCCGCCTCAACACCAAAACTATCATCATATCCCAAATGGGTTGGGGGAGGAATAAGTGAAAATGTCACAAGGCTTTCCTATTAAAGATGGCTTTTTCTAGCTTAGATGTTCACTTCATTGCTATAAACCTTTGATTGGTTTCTGCAGCTATGACAAAGTTGGTTCAGTCTTATTTTTGCTTTTTAAAAAGAAAAATCCTGTGGGGAAACAAGAGCTTATAGCTTCCACCTCCACAATTTTGCTCAAACATTGGGAAAAAATAGATGTTTAAAGACTTTGTTTATTATTTGTAGTTTCTAGTTTTATTGAACTGTAGTATTTGTACTCTATGGGATTTAAGATGTTTTTGAGTTCAAATGTGCTTTTTAATGTTTTCTAAATGTACCATGAGTGTTGGTTTATCCTTTATTTCCAGATTACACAGTTTAAAAGACATATATAGATATTTATTAGATTCACTTCATAAAATATGTACACAGTATATTCTAAAGCCGAGTTCTTCAAATTTGTCAGTGTTAACATTTTGGACCAAGTGATTCTTGCTCAGACATGTGTACAAGCGCATGCGCACACGCGGGCCTGAGTAGTGGTGGTAGTGGTGGTGGTGGTGGTGGTGGTGGTGGTGGTGGTGGAAGTGGAGGTTGATCTGTGCATTATAGGATGTGTAACAACATCTCTAGGTTCTACATGAAATACTGGTAGCATCCCCTCCTCAACCAAAAATATCTCCAGACATTGCTAAATATCCCATACTGGGCAAACTCTCCATCTGTTGAAAATCATTGTTCTGAAGTATGGATTGGCAAACATTTTTTGTTTGTGTAAAAGGCCAGGTAATAGGGTTTATATTTGGAAATAGGACCTTTACAAGGTAATTAAGGTTAAATGAGATCATATATGTAGAGCTCTAATGCAATATGATTTTATAAGAGGAAGAATCCCTAGAGATCTTTCTTTCTGTGTGTGTCCGCAGAGGAAAGGCCATAGAGGACACAGTACAGTAGCCATCTCAGAACCAGGAAGAGTCCTCACAAGAAACCAACATTGATGCCAACTTGATCTTGGACTTACAGCATCCAGAACTATGGTGGGATCACTCAGTCTGTGGTATTCTGTTATGGTAGCCCACTTGCACACTTATAAAAGAAAAATTGAAAAAATGTGACATTTAAAACTGCTGATACTATTAAGAATATGAAAGCTGTCAAGGAAAGACCAATATCATATGATCTCACTTATAAGAAGAATCTAATGAGCAAAATAAATTAATGAGAAAAATCAAATCAGAGGCACAGAAATGTGGAACAGACAGACAGCTGTAAGAGGGGAGGGTGAAGGTGGAGACTAGTTGAAAGAAAGGGAAGGGATTAGTCAAAGATCACATATGAATAACCCATGGGCATGGACAATGGTGTGGGGATTGACTGTGGGAAAGGCGGGTGGACTGAGAGGAAAGAGGGGAAAATTTGGGACAAATGTAATAGCGTGAACAATAAAATATTCAAAACAGCAAAAAAGGAACATTAAAAACACAAGGAGCCCTGGCTGGTGTGGCTCAGTGGACTGAACTCTGGCCTGTGAACCAAAGGGTCACTGGTTCAATTCCTAGTCAGGGCACATGCCTGGGTTTTCTGCCAGGCCCCCAATTGGAAGTGTGCAGGAGGAAATCACACATTAACATTTCTCTACCTCTCTTCCCCTCTCCCTAAAAATAAATTAATTAAATATTTTTTAAAAATCACAGGGAAAATATCTACAAATGACTAACCTAAGGAAAGGTTTTTATAGAATACGCATAACTATGTAAATCAATAAGAAACAATCTTTTCAATGGAGAAAAAATCAAATAGGAACTTTACCAAAGAGGCACAGATGGCAAACAAACAAAAATATTTCATTATTGGGCACTTGAATAAATTAAAATTAAAATGAACCTAATGTGATGGATGTCTCAAATAAAAAATCCAACATTAAATGCTGGTGGAGATGCAGAGCAACTAGAACCTTCCCACACTGCTGATGGGAATGCAAAATTGTATAGCCACTTAGAAAAAGTTTGACAGTTTCTTAAGATGTTTGACAGTTTCTTAAATGTATGCTTATTATGAGACAAAGCAATCTCAACTCACTCCTTGGTCTTAACTCATAAAGACAGGTGTCCACACAAAGAAACCTGTAATGAATGTTTATGGCTAGAAATAACACAAATACTCATCAACTGGTAAATGAAGAAATAAACTATGGAAAGGCCATACAATAGATCACTACTCATATAAAAGTGAACTATGAAACATGCAACGATGTGGACCCGTGACAGAGTTGATGGCATGGCACTGTCGTGGATTCCTGGACCTGTCAAAAATAGGTGGTTAGTACACATGCTTAGGTTGCCCTGGTCAGGGCAAGTGATGGAAGGCAACCAAATGATGTTTCTCACATCAGTGTTTCCCTTTAATCCATTCTTCAACCTACCTTTTTCTCTCTTGGGGTGGATGGGGGGGCGGGGGTGGAGGTGACCCGGGGCAATTCATGATACTTTCAGATCTAATTTCTCTTAAGTTTTAAATGAAAGTTTTGAGTGAATGACCTTGAAAAATCCTTCATGAACCATCACTGTGGGATTCTGTGAGGTCACAGTAGTACGTGGTGATGGATACCTATGACAGCAGTGCAGCATCTGTAAAAAAGTGGGGGCTATTTATAGAGTACAAAATTTCCTCCCTCTCCATGGCTACCTCTTACCTCCAGATCTCATCCTCATAAGCTCACCTACAAAGTGGCTTTTCCTGAGCAGCCTGCCCCCTTGGGCCACCCCAGCTCACTTCACTCTTCTCAAGGCTGGCCCAAGTTCCCTACTTTCACACATTACAGTGGCCTCAGCATGTGGTGGTGTCTTTACTAGGACTGGCTCCTCTAGGCAGGGGTAGGGGATCAAGAACTGCTGATGGCTGTGCAGCTCTGCTTCCTTCTGGGCTTTCCTGCCTCTGCTCTGAAGCTCCAAGAATAGCATGCTTTGCTCTCAAATGAGTTTCCCAGGAGCTGAGACCTGGGACTGGGCAACTAATTTTAAGGTCACAGAGCTCTCTGAATTCATTATACCATCAAATTTTGAACAACATGGGCTTGAACCGCATGGGTCAGCTTACATGTAGATTTTTTTTTTTTTTTAATTTTATTGTTGTTGTACATCCATCCCCTTTTTGCTCCCCTCTGTCCCCTTAGATTTTTTTTTCCCCCAATGCATATGCAGTTGGCCCTCTGTATCCCTGGGTTTTGCATCATTGGATTCAACCAACCACAGGTCAAACCAGTATTTTTTTTTTTTTCTGAGTTTCATAATCTGTAAATGTAGAAGGCTGGCTGTCTGCATTGTTCTACACCATTTTATGAGATATGAGCATCTGAGGATTTTGGTATTTGCAGGGGTCCTGGAAACAATCCCCCTTGGATACTGAGGTAGGACTATAGTTAAGTTTGGGGGGAGTCAAAAGTTACATGTAGATTTATTACAACAATGTTGACATCCCTAACCCCTGTTATTCAAGGGTCACCTGAAATCTCAGACCGAAGACAGCAATGCCAATGCAGGAGGGTCTAGGAGCAAGGGATCTCTGGAGATACTGAGAAATTCCAGAATATATTTAACACATGGAATTCCAACTACAGTCACTTCCAATGATATCTTTGGGGATTCGTAATGGTTCCCCAATGGGAACCATTGGGTTCCCCAGTGGGTCACTCTCCTATGTGGTTTGTGATCCTGGTATTTAGACAAAGCCTGAGCTTGGAACTAAAGCACACTTGCCCTTGAATTGGAATTCCAACACTGCTAGCTTGTGGCTTGAGTACCATGGCTCCACCAATTTGAGGACTAGTTTATTATTATTGTTATTACTACTACTACTACTACTACTACTACTACTGTGGATGGTTACATCGACCGCAAAAAGTGGCTGAGTTTTACATAAGCCACCCAGAGAACACAAGTAAGAGTCTTTTCAATATAATAGCAGTTGTCCCTTATTCAGGGCTTATTACCCTGAACTAGCCTGTTTGATTTACAGGTCATGGTTTACCTAAGTTTCAAAACAACTAGCATGAAGCAGTCATTATTAATATCCTCATTGTCTGATGAGAAACCTGACTCTTACCCAGGTTTCTTCTGTTGTCCCTACTTAAACAAGGGCTGGAATCTACCCGGGTTACTTTTGGCTTGAGTTTGGACTCCACTTTATACGCCCCGCCCCACCCCACCCGGCGCTTTCTGGCACGCTTTCCCACTATGTTAGAAACTCGCTTTCCCCTCCTGCGACCCACATGGGCTTATCTGCAGTCTGCAACACGCTGGGTGGGGCGCAAGGTTCACACACATTTCCACGGCCGCAGCATCTGCCTTCTGGGAGTCTGAAACTGGGGACTGATCCTGGGGACCCAGATTCCTTCTCCTGCCCTCTGTATCACCAGCCCGTGCCTACCAGGAAGTTCCCAGGCGAGTTCAGTCCTGTAGCCCTGGGTACCATCTCATTTGCCTCTATGAAGGCTGCCTGGGTGTCACCACCTTGCTGGAGCACAGAGCACGCTAGCAGGAAGGCGAAGCAGGGGCTGCACATGTGCAGGTGTACCTCAGACCCCTTCCAGAAGGTTGTAATGATTCAGCAGGATTCAAGACTACATTTCCCATAAACCTTGATGTTACTTGGCTGCGTTTCTGCACGATTAGCCAGTTAAAAGATAATCTTGCTTGCCTCCCCCGCCCAAGCTAAATTTGAATTTTAAGACCAAATACAATGGGTGGTTTTCCTTTCATTTCCCCAGGGCAAAACACCAGTTGCCAAAGCTGTTAGAAACAACTTGGGAAATTTGCATGTGGATTGGCAAGTAGGCCTAAAGGTCTGTTCCGAAAGTATCAGCAGGGCAAACTGTTTTAATTGTATTGACATTAGCTCTATGCTTTGGGGACAAACCTCTTATGAGTAAACGAACAGTTGTTCCATTGTTAAGTGAAATTATATTGGAAAGGTTATAGAGACCCCTAGAACGCCGCACATCTGGACTTTGGTCAAAACTGCAACTGGTACATTAATGAAGCTAGTGGACTCCTGTGGATGTATTAATGAAGCTAGCTAGCTCCCACAGGTTAATAAGCAAACCCATCCTAAATGTGTAACTGGAACTATAAATATCCTGCTCCCTAAAGGAAAAACATGTGTGTGTGTGTGTGTGTGTGTGTGTGTGTGTGTGTGTGACTCTTTAAAGAGCTGCCTCTCCTTGCCTCTCCTGTTTCCTGATTTCCCAAATAAACTTGTTGCTTGAGTCCACAGTGGTCTCCAGGTGTGATTTTGATGGGGGCCTCAGTTGTGGGAAAATTTTAGTTTCAGGCAACGCCAATAAGGTTAGTGATTAATTTATATTAAACCTATTGTTTCAGGAACTGAAGGACTGGCCCACCTAGTTAATAAGCTTAGGTAATGAATTTATGTAAAAAGCTATTCTTTTAGAAACTGGAGGAATGACCCATCTTGGCTCCAGGGTAAGAAGACCTCTCCCCAGGACACAAAGAAAGAATTCTGCAGCTTTGATTTTATTAACATTTTCCTTAATTCCAAATCCTTACCTACATCCTTTTTCTCCATGTAAAAGGGCCCGCTTATAATAGAATGTAAGACAATCTGTTGGGGTGCAAACTTGCTGTCTTTCCAGATCGTTGACCATCTGAATTAAGCGCCCATAAAGATTCAATCCCTGGCTCTGCTTATTGGGTCTAGTAAATGACAGGCAGCATGAACACCGGCTCTTCCAGTTTCAATTTCTCTGAGCAAGGCTGCCCTGACAGTATTGATTTTATAAAGGCACACAGAATGATGTATTTAGCACTAAAATTACATTGTTAATTCACTTTATAAAATTTCAGCAAAAACTAAAAGCAAATATGGCAAAAGCTTAAAGCTTCTTAAATCAAGGGCATGGTTATATATGGCAGTCTATTTTATTATTTTCTACTTTTCTGTTTTTCAAATTGTTGTAATACAAAGAAAAACAAAGTAAGGATTCCCTCTCCATGACGTGCTTTTAAACTGAAAGCGGCCCAGAGGAGTCAAGGTACAATAACTCTTGGAAACAAGGGTGCAAAATGTAAGAAAGGCACTTCAACATGGAGGGGGACGGGAAGATCTTGGAGGCATAAGGAAAGTAGTGCAATCCGTGTGAAACAGATGCAAACTTTAGTTTTCAGCAGCTTTCGTGGGGCACACTCACCCCAGCCACCGACAGACACACCGCACTTGCCAGCACCGCTCTCAGATGCTGAGGATGTGAATCAGGCGGCCCAGTGGGTCCGTGGTGGGCGGCTGGCGAAGCTCAGGGGGCGGTGATGAGCTCTGTCTGCTGCTCCCCAGCTGCGCCCCGCCCCTTGCACTCCCTCAGTGCCTCCTCCATCCTTGCTCGGTTGCCTGGTTTGCAGGAGTCTGTCCTGGCAGTCCTGCGGCTGGGCGCCTCCTCCTGCCACCTTCGGCCTGGTCCTGACCGGTCCTCTCCCAAGGTTCAAGGTCTTGAGACCACCTCCAATCTCGGGTTCTGGACCTTTCCCCCAGCTAAAGTGAAAGGAGTCTGGGTTTACCCCAGCTGGTAAGGTAGCTCTCTCTATGTTGGTCAGTTCCTGATGGTTATGGATCTGTCCCCTTAATCAGAATTAATTTTCCACCTTTGCAGAAATGGATTCTGTGGGCTCTTTATTGGAAGGACATAAAACGTATTTTCCATAAGTAACGTAATTGGTTTATTAGAAACCAATAACCCTCCTTTTTCATTATACAAATGCTTCAACTTGTAATGCGAAAGATCAATGTAACTATAATAAGCCAGTCAATCCAACTATGTTTATTAGTTTTGTGGTAAACTTTGTGACTTGATATTTTATTACCTTTAAGTTCCATGCTGATCAAGGCTGTTGAATAAGCCTAGTCATTTGTTAAACTCGAATTGTTCCTGCTTATTTTTAATAAAAATATATTTAAATATATTTAAAAAAATTTTAAATAGGTGCTCAATTTGATTAAAATACAGGAGTGCTTGATGAAATAATGAAAGCTCCCTCTTACTCTCCATCCCACCTTCAAAATAAAACCAATATTCACTGACAAATGACATTTAACTCTAGATTTTATGCTACAGATAACATGTGTTTTTCAGAAAACATTGTTACTACTTATTTACAACTTGTTTTTACACTTAAAGTTGTTTCTTGATCCCGTTATCTGGTCAGGCTCCATAGAAATAAATCATTCTTTTTCTTAGCTGCATTGTAGGGGTATATACCGTGTTTAATCAAACTGTGGTTGATATTCTGCTGGTTTCCAGTTTTCACAATTATAAATAATACATAGCAAACATTGTCTATACATCTTTTGCATGCATGTACCATTATTTATTTATTTGGTAGAAATGCTACAATGATAGACTTGCTTAGTAAAAATGTGTTCATATTAAATATTTGATTGCTGCTAAAAAAATAGTTCTCAGAAATTCTATAGCAGTTTATGCTTTTCTTCACATCCATTCTAACACCGGGTAGCATGCATTTGATCATTTTGAAGGGGAGGGGAAATGGGATGGATGTAATACAACAACAATAAGATTAAATTTTTTAAAATATTATAATTTTGATAATTTGTTATATTATTAGTGATGCTTAAGGCACTGTTATTCATATTCTGATGGAGAGAAACTGAACCATACATATACTACATATTCATTCAGTAAACTTACTTAAAACCTGTAGTGTCACAGACATCATTCTAGTTGCTAAAATAATAACAAGCATTAGAAGAGATAAAAATCCCAGCTCCAGTGAGGCTTATGATCAAGGTCAATTATTAAGAAACAGTAGGACACTTGAGGAGATTTAGTAAAACATGGGCAGATTTGGTGAGGCACCCTGTGAATAGTGGCAGTAGTCATTATCACCACTAGACCTGCCATCATGAGGGCAAGGAGTATTACTAAAATCTGGCAGAAAGGGCTGCCCTAACCTGAGAGCTGTCGCCTTGAGAAACGTTGTAACGACTAACTGATGGTTCACTATAGAAAGCCAAAGAAATAAATACCCAAACCTCCCTTATTTTCCAGTCTGTCATGTCCTAGTAGCCCCAGTGAACATTGTCACTCCCACTTGGCGTAGTTCCTAGAAGTGCATCCACGTGGTTTCCTCTGGAGCTTCCTGTTAATTTTCCAGTTATATTCTTTTCTAGCCCTTCCAGTTAATTCATTGAGCCACTGGTCATGAATCAAACTGACTCTAAGCCTAAGCACATCTCCTTCCTCACAAAGTGGACCATCTCATACACCTCCCCAAATTTTGCCAACCAGGGAGGATTTCTCTACATCACAGCCTCTTAGGGCCTCCCCTGAGTGGAGTTGTAATGCAATAGCCTTTCACTTTCAGAAAATGCCATCCATATCTATAACCCAAGTGGTGTGCTTTTTCCCCTGCTAAATCTGCTAAGTATTTATAGTGGTCTTTCCTTGGGGATCTGAGGTGTATCAAGGGACATTTGTTGTTGGGGGCAGTAAGAATAAATACCTATCATGTGAATGTGAACCACTTATTTATACAATTTGTTTGTGATGCCTTCTGGTCCTGTTTTGGTCTGATTTTGTATTTATCATTCTGTTTAACAAAGAAATAGACTTGTACACGTACTATTCTGATTCAGTGAAATAGTTTACACTAGTTTGTGGTAGATATTTTGGGTCATGTTGTCACTTGCTATCCCACTTTCAGGAGTTCCGTCCCTATCAGTTAGCGATAGCAAGCAAATCAGAAGCCGTTTTTCAAATGGAGAAAAATTATCATAAAGTAAAGGCACACCTTCAATACCCTACGAACCTGAGCTGTATTTCCAATCTATGAACGTGACATGTCTTTGCAATTATTTAGGTCTTCTTTGACTTTTGAATCAGCATTTTTGTTTGTATTTTTTATCATACAGATCCTACACATTTTAGTAAATTTATTTTTTTTTAAGATTTTTTATTTATTATTTTTTCAGAGAGAGGGGAAGGGAGATAGGAAGAGAGAGAGAGAAATATCAATGTATGTTTGCCTTTTGCCCGCCTCCAGCTACAGACCTGGCTGGAGACCTGGCTTGCATCCTAGTTACGTTGCCCTGGCTGGGAATCGAACCTGCGACCTTTGGGTTCGCAGGATAGTGCCTTATCCACTATGCCACCAGCCAGGGTTTAAATCTGTTTTAATTTTTTAGAGCAATTGTAAATAAAATTATGTCTTTCATTTTAGTTTCCAATGTCCTTTGATAATTTATAGAAATGTGATTGATATTTATATTTTGACCTTGTATTCTATAACCTTGCTAAACACAATAGTTTTAAAGTTGTTTTTTTTTTTGATAATTTGTTTGGGATTTTCTGTGTAGACTATCATGCAATTGCAAATAGGGCAGATTTTATTTCTTGCTTTACAATTGGTATATCTTTTCTTTTCTTTCAATATTGAAATGATCAGTATTGTTTAAATTGTTGTGGGGAAAGTGGACATCCTTACATTGGTTTTAATTTTAGGGGAAAAGCATTAAGATTAGCAATTAAGTGCTATATTGAGCTTTAGTAATTTTGCAGTTCTTTATCAAATTGAGGAAGTTCCCTTTTATTTCTGGTTTCCTGAGAGTTGTGGTTATGAATAGATGTTGGATTTGGTCAAATGCTTTTTCTGCATCAACTGATATGATCATGTGCTTTTTCTTCTTTGGCCTGTCAAAATTGAAGATTAATATAGATTGGTTGTTCAAATATTGAACCAACCTTTCATTTGTGTAATTAACCATGCCTGATTATAGGTCATCTTTCTTTTATTATATTTTGGATATGATTTATATATATATATATATATATAGTTGAGAACATATGTGTCTATGTTCATAAGAAAAATTGGTCTAGTTTTTTTTCTACTGTCTTTGTTTGACTCTGATATTGGACTTACGAAATGAACTGAAGGATATTTTCTCCATTTTTCTTTTCTGGATGAGTTTGTGTCAAATAAGTTTTAATTAATCTTCCCCCAAGCTTTATTGGAGTATAATTGACAGATAAAAATTGTATATATTTAAAGAGTACAACCTGATGTTTTTGAGTATATATTGAGAAATAATTAAGCTATTTAAGATATCCATCATCTCACATAGTTACACCATTTTCTTTCTTTTTTCCTTTCTTCTCTTTCTTCCTTGCTTCTTTTTATGTGGGGGACACCTGACCCACAGAGATTCCCTGGGTGCCATGGATGAAATAATACCATCCCTTACAGCAAATGCAGCAGAAGAAGGCCAACCAGTGGCTCAAGGCCAAAGGCCCAATTTTTTTTTTTTTTTTTTCTTTATGTCTTTTATTGAAACACAGTAAACCTGAAGGCATGTAGCTTGTCAATCAATGCTAAACAATGCTAATTACAGGGAAATGGGAAAAACAAGTGAAGGGGCATGGAGATCTCACTCAGGTCAGGATGTGCATTCAAATTTATAAAAACTTCTGCTGTTGTTGCAAGAAAGGATTAGGCGAGGTGAGAAAACAGGTGGGCTCATAGCCCAATTCCCTTTCCCCCAGGGTCCACTGGCTATAACATGGAAACATGTATGTACCCACCCAGTTTTCTGGTTTGGTTGTACAGACTTAGCCTGATCCATGGACTCTAAATTTCAATATTTTCCCAGATGGACCTCAACACTTTTTTCCTTCCTTCTTTTTCTATAGTGAGAACACAAGATTTACTCTCATACCAATTTCATAAAACACAATATTGTAGTCATATATTGCTGCATATCCAAATATGCAACATATCCAAGTATGCTGCATATTTGCTCTTGCATAATTGAAACTTTCTAATCTTTGACCAACATCTCCCCATTCTCCTCTCCTCTCATTATAATTCTACTCTCTACTTTTATGAATTTGACTAGATTCCACACATTATTTTATTTTTAAATGTTCAGAAGGTTCACCACTGAAGACAACTGTGTCTAGAGATTTCCTTTTTTGGTACATTTTACACTACACATTCAATTTATTTAATATAAGACTATTTAAATATTCTATTCCATAGTGGGTGAATTTTGTATTTGTAGTTTTCAAAGAATTGAACTATTATGCTAGTTGTTGCATTTTTATGTATACACTTTATATTATTCTTTTATTCTTTTTAATGCCTGTGGATTTTGTAATTAGAATTCTTCTTTCATTCCTAACATTGATTTTTTGCATCTTCCCTTAATCATTGTCAGTCTTGCTAGAAGTTACAATTTTATTTATCTTTAAAAAAAAGCAAAACTTTGGTCTGATTTTTCCCTTTTGTTTTCATGTTTTTAATTTCATTCTTATTATTTCCTTTCTTATAGCTTTCTATTTATTCTGTCCCCTTTTTTCTGTATTCTTGTGATAGAAACACAGATTGTTATAATTTTTTTTACCATAAAAATGTAATGCTCTAAATTTCCCAATACACACTGCTTTAGCTACATCCCATAAGTTATTATGCTGTATTTTTACTTTCATTCAGATATATGCATATATTTCATGAAACTTTCTCTTTGACCACTGATATGTTTAATTGCCAAGGTCAAGAGTATTTCTTCTTATTTGTTCTGTTATTGCTTTCATGTTTAATTCCCCATTGGTCAGAGAATATGTTTTTGTATGATTTTAGTTCTTTTAATATTTTTTATATGTTTGTTTTATATGCCAGGACATCTTGGTGTTCCAGGTGCACTTCATAACGTATTTTGCTGTTGTTATTTGAAAGATTCCATAAGTTTCAATTGGAGCTTTTTGACTGATGGAGCTGTTAAATTCTTTTATGCTTTTCTTACTTTCTGTCTACTGCTTCTATCAATTATTGAGGAAGGGAGTTAAAGTCTTAAACTATATAATTGTAGATTTATCTATTTCTTCTCTGAGTTATGTCAAATTTTGCTTTACATATTTTGAGTATCTGTTGTTTGGTGCACTTATATTTAGGATTCTTATGCAGTCTTCATGAATTGACCACTTTATAATGATATAATGTACTTTTTGTTCCTGATAATTTTCTTTGATTTGAAGTCTACTTGTCTGATTAATATAGTCATTCCAGTTTTTTTTTTATTTATTCAGTTTTTCAGCTTAGTGTTTGCATGTTATATGTTTTCAGTAAATTTTAACTTACCTATATTATTTCATTTTAAGTGATTTTTTTAACCTAAGTTTGGTCTTTTTTTTTTTTTTTTTAATCTATTTTCTCACTCTCTGTAATGTAGCATTATCTACTAGTATCAATATTTTATTACTTCAGAAATTATGTAGAAGTTTTATGAGCCTTCTGGTCCCTTAATCTACCCTCTTTATAATAAAGTTGTCTTAAATATTACTTCTACTTATATTGCAAATCACATTAGACAATACTATCATTTTATTTCAACATATTAAAAACAATTTAGCCCTGGCTGGCAAGGTTCTGTGGATCACACACCTGCATGCAAACTAAAGGGTTATCAGTTCAATTCCTGGTCAGGACACCTGCCTGAGTTGTGGGCCAGGTCCCCAGTTGGGAGTGTGCAAGAGGCAACCGATCAACGTTTCTCTCTCTCCCTTCTACTCTCTCTCTAAAAGTAAATAAATCAATCTTAAAAAAAACCCAAACAATTTAAAAACTCAAAGTCAGAAGGATTACATACTGTAGTAAGTATATATTCACTTTTTCTGTTGGTTTTTCTTCATTTCTGGTGTTTCAAGTTTTCTTATATTATTATTTCATTTTTGTTTGAAGAATTTAGTTATTCTTTTAGAAAAGTTCTGCTGGTGACAAATTCTTTTAGTTTTGCTTCTTCTGAGAGTGTCCTTTTTAAAAAAATTATGTTTTATTGATTATGCTATTATAGTTGTCCTAATGTTTCCCCCTTTGCCCTCCTCCACCCAGCATGTACCACTACCTCAGGGAATTCTCACACTATTGTTCATGTCCATGGGCCATGCCTAGGATTTTTTGGCTGCTTCATTTTCTATATGGTACATTTCATCCCCATTACTATTTTGTAACTACATATTTGTAATTCTTAATTCCCTCACCTCTTCACCCATTCTCCTATGCCCCCTCCCATCTGGCAACCATCAAAATGCTCTCTGTATACATGATTCTGTCTTTGTTCTACTTGTTTACTTAGTTTGTTTTTTAGATTCAATTGTTGATAGATATGTATTTATTGACATTTTATCTATAATAGTTTTGGCCTTCTTATTTTTCTTAAGTCCCTTTAACATTTCATATAATAATGAGTGAGGATGAACTCCTTTAGCTTTTTTTTTATCTGAGAAACTCTTTATCTGCCTTTGATACTAATGATATCTTAGCTGGGCAGAGCAATATAAGCTGTAGGTCCCTGCTTTTTGTGACTTTGAATATTTCTTGCCAGTCCCTTCTAACCTGCCTTAAAATTTCTTTTGAGAAATCAGCTGACGGCATGTTTTTCTCTTGCTGCTTTTAAGATTCTCTCTTTATCTTTAACCTTTGACATTTTAATTATGATATATCTTAGAGTGGGCCTCTTTGTGACCATCTTGTTTGGAAGTCTCTGTGCTTCCTGGACTTGTATGTCTATTTCTTTCACCAAATTAGGGAAGTTTTCTTTCACTATTTTTTCAAATAGATTTCTAATTTCTTGCTCTTTCTCTTCTCCTTCTGGCATCCCTATGATGATTCAAATGTTAGATTGCTTGAAGTTGTCCCAGAGGCTGCTTACACTATTATTGTTTTTTGTTTTTGTTTTTGTTTTTCGAGTCTTTTTTTCTTCTTGTTCTGATTGGTTGTTTTTTCTTCCTTATGTTCCAAATCATTGATTTGATCCTCAGCTTCACCCACTCTATTCTTGTTTCACTGTAAATTGTCCTATTCAATCAGTGTATCCTTCATTTCCAACTTGATCTTTTAATGTTGTTGAGATCATTCTTATAAGCATTGTTTTGAACTCTGTATCTGATAGATTGCTAATCTTTATTTTGCTTGGTTCTTTTTCTGGAGTTTTGACCTGTTCTTTCATTTGGGCCATGTTTCTTTGTCCCTTTATTTTGGCAGCTTCTCTTTGTTTGTTTCCATTAGGTAGAACTGCTATGACTCTGTGTCTTAGTAGCATGGCCCAATGTAGTAGGTGTCCTGTAGAGTTCAGTGGCACAGTTTTTTCTGTCACCCAAGCTGGGCACTTTAGGCACACCTTTCATGTGGGTTGAGTATTATGAGAGCAGCCTTGCTCTGAGAGATCACCCAGAGACCAGTTTGGGAACCCGTAATGGGTTTATTGGGGGTTGAGGGGGAGGGGCTGCTCCTGGACCACCACGGGAGCAGGGGAGTGGAGACTCCTGGCTCTCGTAGGCCCATAGGAGTCCCACTGAGGGCTTCTGCCAACACATCTTAAAACTTGCAAACCACACATTCAGTAAGGGTGATCAAGTGGGTTCCCAGCATTCTGTTGTTCTGCCCAGATTAATTTCCTACCCTAGCAAGTGTTTCTTAGGCAGATTTTCACTATATCCTGTTGTTCTGACCAAGTTCATTAGCACATTCCACCCTGGCTGCCTCTATACTCCGACAAGTATACCCTCCTCCTGTAGTTGAGCCTTGGTTTCTGTTGGTAGGTTCATGGGAGGGATTTACCCAGGTAACTCAGCTGCAAGGACTTGGCTGTGAACACTGGCCGCCAACCTCTGTCCTCTGTGAAGGATTAGCTGTGCAGGAGAAGGCTGGCAGTACTCCAATGTGGTTTGAAGCTATCCACTGCAGGTGTACTGGTCCTGGGATTTCCTGGGAGGTGCAGGCCAAGGTCAGCCTCTACTTGTTTTACCCAGGGGGCCACCCTGCCTGAGCTATAAAGCAATCTGAGATGCAATCTCAGATTGCATCTGCTACTTGTGCTGGACTAGGAGATTCCCAGGCAAAGCCAAGCTGTGATTCTCTGCTGGTTGTTGCTAGTGCTGGGTCTGGGGTCATTTAGCAAGATGTAAGGGGTTGGGGGCTCACTAAGTCTGGTTATTGCTTAAGAGGATTTAGGAAGTTGTGAAGCAGGAGTCAAAACCAGTTACTCATATGGAAAAGCAGGTCCATAAATTGGGTTAGATGGCGTCTCTGGGGATGTCCAGGGTGGGGCAAACAGTGTTAGCCAGGCTGATGGAGTTTCAGATATGGCACCTGCCTGTGTGCTCTGTGGCTCTGTCTGGGAGGGTTCAGAAAGGGGACAATGGCCTGCCTTTCTGACTGGGGGAAGGCTGTCCCCCCAGTTCTTGCCTTGATGCCAGATAGTTCACTTTCTCTTTGTATGCCACTGGTGCCTTTCAAGCTGCTAATCTGGTGCTGGAGCTCAAGGCGAGTGAATCTGATTAAATCTGGGTGTGGGTTACTTAAGAGGAACTGCTTGGAACTCCAGAAGTTTCTTCTACCAACTCAATCCACACTAGTTTTTGTAGCCAGAAATTATGAGGGTTTATCTTCCTGGCACTGGAACCCTGGGCTTGGGGGTGGGGAGCTGGTGTGGGGCTGAAACTCCTCACTCCTGAGATGTTGCTAAGTATTATAAGTTTACAGTTACTATTTCTTTAAATACTTATTCAGTTCCACACCCTTTCTCATTTCTTTCTGGGACTTTAGTGGCGTAAATATTAGACCTTTTGTTTCTGTTCCATGGGCACCTAATGTTGTTTTCTCTCTGTCATTCAGATTGGACAATTGCTATTGATATTTATTTGAGTTCACACATTCTTTCTTCTTTCATCTCTGTTCAGCTAGTGAGCCCATCCAAAATTTTAATTCCACTTATTGCATTTTCACTTTTACAGATTTTCATTTGTTCTGTTTTTCTATGTTCTGGTTCTCTGCTGATTTTTATTTTCTTTTTCAAATTGTTTTATTTTTTTAATTTAATTTTATTGATAATTTGTTTTCATATTTGTTTCAGGATTGCTCACCACTCCTTATTATAGCATTTTTTATGATGAACACTTTAAAGTCCGTGTCAGATAATTCCCACATCTGCATCGTATCATTGTTGCTGTTTGTTGTATGATTTACTTTTCTCCTTTGAGTTGACATTTTTTCACTTGTCAAGATGATGGAAAATTTTGGATTGAAATTCTGGTTCTTATTTAAATCTTCTATTTTAGCAGGCATTTAATCTTTGGAGTTTAGAATGCACTTCTAGGCCCAGTTTTGTGGTCTGTGTTTCAAAATTTCAGTTTTCAAAGACTTTGTAGTGCTATTTTATTTGCGTCATGTGCTGTTCAGAGACCTAGCTGAAACCTGGGCAGCATTTCATACTAGTGTTCAGTTTTTGAACCTTTTGTTGTGTTGCTTGTTGGTTTTACATATGACCTGCTCAGAGTTTTCCTTAGGACTTTATGCACAGATAAAGAAAATTTCTTTTTCTAACTCTATTGCTTTTATAATCCTCACCACCAACATTTCTAATTGGGAGGGACATCCCTTTTTCTCACAAGGTAGTAAGGACAGACAGACCTCTGCTGATATTCTCTGCAGCTGAAGTGTCCATTGTGGAGAAGGGACACAACCTTGTTATTAGAGGTTAGTGATGGAAGACAAGGCTGTTCCCATAGTCTTGGGAACAGCTGGAGATGCTTGGAGTTTGCCTTGTTATGGGAGGAAGGAGATTAATACAAGTCTTTTTCCACATTCTTCATGGTTGTAAATGTGGTGTTACCTAATTATTATTTGTAAGGGATGAATGTCAGAATCCATACACAGTTTCCATAGCTGAGGAGTGCATACCTCTTTGTTATTTCAGGGTGGGAGTGGAAGACAGGATACTGTTTACAATCTCTGCAGCCAGCTGCAAGCCCAGTGACTATCAAGGAGGAGGAGCTTTTAAATAATATTTTCCTAGATTGAGTAAGAATAGTCACAATGTTTCTGCCCTATCTTTTTCTTAGTCTTTTAACTAGAGAGAATGGGCTTTTCTGAAGTTTTTGTTCTTATTTGCGCCCATTGGTGTTTCCAGGTGACAGGTCTTTTCAGTGCCTAAGCTGATATATGAAGCAAAAAACAAAAACAAACAGACAAAAAATCCTACAGGAATTTACCACTGGGTTTTCCTTGAGTCTCAAGGTCCCACAGCCTATCCTCTTCCCTCTACCTTCAGATTCTTTTATTATTTGCTTTTTACATTTTTCTAGTTTTATTTTATTTTTTAAATTAATTTATTTTTAAAA
This sequence comes from Noctilio leporinus, assembly GCA_004026585.1. Classification (NCBI taxonomy): domain Eukaryota; kingdom Metazoa; phylum Chordata; class Mammalia; order Chiroptera; family Noctilionidae; genus Noctilio; species Noctilio leporinus. The sequence goes on from PVIW01008889.1 coordinate 23,384, forward strand.
GATTTTATTTTTATTATTTGTAGAGAGAGAGGTAGGGAGAAAAGCAGAGAGAAGGAGAGAGCGAGACATCGACGTATGGTTGCCTTTCACCTGCCTCCAGCTATCGACCTGGCTGGAGACCTGGCTTGCAACCTGGTTATGTACTGTGGCTGAGGAATCGAACTACCGACCTTTGGGTTTGCAGGCCAGCGCCTTATCCACTGTGCCACCAGCCAGGGCTTAGTTTTATTTTTAAACAGTAGGAGGAACACAATGGAGTGTGCTTATTTCATCTAGTCTGGAATCAGAGAAGTGACAGTCATTTAATTTTAGACATTATATCAAATGTGGATTTCACTTGCATTTCTTGGATAGATAATTATGATGAACATATTTTCTTATCATTAATTGAATGCATAGTTTCTGTTAAAAAGGGTCTGTTTACATTTTTATCTCTTTTAATAAGCTCTTATTCTTTTATAGCTTTAAAAAATTTTAATGTATTTTGTATACAAGATTTTTGTTAGATAGGTAAGATACAAATATTTTCTCTCTATCTGTGCTGCTCTTTTTTAATTAAACTTTTAATTTTTGGTAATTATAAGTTAACATGCAGCTATAAGAAATATACAGAAAGATTCCATAAACTCAGTTCCCCTCCAATAGTAATATCTTGGAACACTATAGTGCTATATCAAAACCAGGACATTGATATTGGTAGTCAAGACATAGAATATTTCATTACATGGTTAGCTCTTTATTTTCTTAAGAGTTCTTTTCTGAAAGAGCAGAAAGTTTAATTCTGATGAAGTCTAATTTATTCATCTTTTTTTCTGGTTTAATATATTTTGATGTAAAAAATTTTTTTATAAAAAATTTCACCCTTCCCTCAATTTCAAATTCATAAAAGAAACTGCAAAGCTGTTATTTTCCAGATCATTTGAGATCTTACCCTCTGGCTTATATCATCAGTTTGGCTCAAATAACCTCTTACAAAAAAACTTTTTTTTAATTCACTCTTTAGAAACTTTATATTCCACCTTTTAAATTAAAGATTATGATCCACTTTGTATGACTTTTTATGCATGATCTTAACTATGGAGTAAGGGCTGAGCTTTGTCCCCAACTACGAATATCCAGTTGTTTCATAAATACTTATGGACTTATGCAATTCAACATCAGGGAGACAGATAGCTCAATTAAAAATTGGGCAAAGGACCTGAACAGACAACTCTCTGAGGAAGATATACAAAGGGCCCAGAGGCATATGAAAGAATGCTCAACATCACTAGTCATCAGAGAGATGCAAATTAAAATCACAGTGAGATACCATCTCACATTTGTCAGAATGGCAATTATCAACAAATCAACAAACAGCAAGTGTTGGTGAGGATGTGGGGAAAAGGGAACCCTGGTGCACTGTTGGTGGGAATGCAGGCTCATGCAGCCACTAAGGAAAACAGTATGGGGTTTCCTTAAAACACTAAAAATGGAACTGCCTTTTGATCCAGCAATTCCACTGCTAGGACTGACTATACCTGAAGAACCCTGAAACACCAATTCATAAGAACCTATGTACCCCTATGTTCATAGCAGTGCTACTTACACTAGCCAATGAATGGGTCAACAAACTTTAGTACATTTACACAATGGAATACTACATAGCAGAAAGAAAGGAGGAATGCCTACCTTTTGCAACAACATGGATGGGACTGCAAAGTATTATGCTTAGTGAAATAAGCCAGTCAGTGAAAGACAAATATCATATGATCTCACCCATTACAGGAACTAATGAACAAAACAAACAAGCAAGCAAAACAGAACCAGATATATGAATACAAGAAACAGACCTTCAGTGTGTAGAGGGGAGGGGATGAGGGAGGGTGTAGAAGGAGGAAAAGAAGGGGAGCAGTTTAGTGAAAGAACTATCATGGATAATCATGTACATGGACAATAAGTGGGATTGACTGTGGGGGGAGGGGGAGGGGAGAGTGAGGAAGGAGAAAGCAGGGTGAGAAAATGAGATGAATGTAATATAACAACAAGAAAAGAAAAGAATATAAGGAGGAAATACAACAATTACATTTGAGAAGTGGGTAATGTAAGTAAGGTTTCTATGTTTCACTAGAAATAGTTAAACATCAATATTAGTTACATATATATTGGAATACCTAGAGTAGCCACTAAGAAAGTTAAATAAAGATATATACTCAAAATACTTTAAATAAATCAAGGTTGAATCTTAATAAATGTTCAGTAACCCCCAGAGAGGTAAGAAAAGAGAAACAGAAATAAGAAAACTGGGAAACAAACGGAAAGCAAATACGAAAACAACAGACTTCAGCCCTAACATATCAGAATTACCTTAAATGTAAATAGTTTAAGTATACTGATTAAAAGACAGGGATCAGCAAAGTGGATTAAAAACAAAAAACCCCATGATCCAACTATACACTGTTTGCAGGAAACTCAATTTAAATACTATGACATAAATAAGGTGGAAATAATAGGATGAAAAACATAAAGAATGTAAATGTTAAATAAAAGCAGGAGTGGTTATATTATAATATAATATAATATGCTAATATAATAAAATATGATATGGCATAATAAACTGGGAAGAAAGAGAGACATCACATAATGATAAAATGATCAATTTGCTAAGAAGACATGGTGATCCAAAATGAGTATATACTAATTGAACCTCAAACTAGTGCAGTAACTGGCAGAACTGAAAGGAGAAATATACAAACCCACAATTATTGTTGAGGACTTCAACACCCACTCTCAGCAATTAATAGAACCAGTAGACATGTTTAAATATTATATTCATTAAAAAAATATGTTAATAATATGAAAACAACCAGTATTTTTGCTAGAAATATAATTGGTATACTTTTTTCTTTAGTAAGTTTCTATTGAGCAGGTATGAAGTGCTCCTGCTCATAGAATCATATGTTTGGGTGTAGTCTAGATTTAGAGTCAAACTCTGTGTCCACAGGTGCAGCTACCTTGCCCTGCTGCAGGTCCAGGCAGCTCTTGCTCTTGTAGACCAAGCAGAAGAGGAACCTGGGGTACTGCTGCTCTGTGCCCTGATGCAAAACCACCTGTCATGATCCCCAGGGCCCCGAAAGTCTCTAGTGGCCATAGAGGACTCATTTTTACCTACCTGAAACTCATTTTTTTTTTTTTTTTAATTAGACAATACTAGAAATCTCAAAAGCTTCTGATCCACAAGAGCCTTCTCCAAGACTGGTCCAGAAAGTCGCCCAACGTTTGCAGCCTGACCTATGCTTTCTGCTCATACCCATGGGGCTTTGCAGGAGGCTCATGAGGCCTACCTGTCTGGCCTGTTTGAGGACATCAACCATCTTACGCAAAGCAGGAATTCTCTCTATGACATTTACAGTCTCCTTTTTGGATTATACTTCCTGCCCCACATTAATAATCATCTCCTTTACCAAAAACAGCAATCCTGGCTAGACAATGATCCTTCTCTGGACACTCTGGACACAAGCACCCTTGTTAAAATGGGACTCCCAGGACTGACTACAATATCACATTAAGGATACCATGAAGTAGAAATGAATGTCTCCTTCTTTATCCAGCCCTTTCAATCCATTTCTGCAAACTTTTGGAATGCACAAATCATGTTGTTAACCATATGTTTTTAAAGGGTACCATTAGCCATTATTTTCTTTCATCTTGTGCTTACATTAGAGTTTTTAATAAAATTTAACATGAAAGGGGAAATGTTTAGTCAAGGAACTGGCATAAATGACCCATGGTCATGGACATGTAGGAATTGACTGTGGGAGAGGGGTAGGGCAGTGGGGAGCAATGGGGAAAAAATGGGACAAATGTAATACAAAAAAATTAAACATGATGAATATATATATTTAATCTTAATGTAGAGCTTTATATTTATTCACATTCAATTCATTCTATTTCAGTCTTTATAGGGCATCATAATCCTATATATTTTTTTTAATCTTGATTATTTTATTCAGAGTGTACACTATCATGGGCATTTGCCATTCTTGTATACCTGGTGAAGATGTCCTGGTTTTTCTCAGGAAGCACCCCTCTTCCAATACTAATTCATGTGATTTAGGTGGGTGCACCCCTTCCACCCACCCACCCATTCTGATGGGCATGTTACTCAGGCAGGGCTAAGCAACACTGGCTTAAGTGACTGGGAAATATTTTTCTCTCAAGAGGATCAAAGGGGAAACCTGTCTGGGAGCCCAATGTGGAGGAAGCAGATCCTGGACATAACAGAGTGCTGGAGGCATTTTTGACCCCTGCACACAGCCATGTCTGCAGCCAAGAGGTCCACTTTCTTGCATCAGCGAGTTTCAAATTGGTTTCTGTCACTTGTAGCTAAGAGTCTTGTTTAATAAACCACCCCTAGAAGTTCTGTCACTGCAGTTATGGCAATAATTTCTTCCTAGGCAGGACTAATGGTGACCTGGAACCCAGAAGATTGATTTCAGAGTTGCATTTCCATGGCAGACAGTTTTCATTTATATATTTTTATACATATTTGGGGTGGGATGGATTGTGTGTGTGTGTGTGTGTGTGGGTGTGTGTTAGGCGCTCCCTCAACCTTCTTATCAGTGCCACCACGGTGTTGCTTTAAATGGCTCATTAAGTTTACTTCAGGGAGAGTCTGTCATGCACACAGCCTGGTTGGTTATTTGCCACTAGAAACCAAGTGCAAATTGACAGTAACTAACAGTATTTGAGTACTATGATTTAGCTTTCTCTTATTCAGGTCATATTGCCAGTGGGAATGTAAAATGATACAACTTCTGTGGAAAACAGTTTGACAATTCCTTAAAATATTAAATATAAATTTGCCAAATGATCCAGCAATTTCACTATGGTACTTACATATCAGTGCTCATGGCAATATTCTTTATAATAGCCAACAGGTGGAAACAGCCCTAATGTCATCAACACATGAATGGATAAAGAAAATGTAGCAGTATAGGCATACAACAGAACATTTAGCCTTGAAAAGTAGTAAAATTCTGATACACATGAAACATGGATGCTAAGAGAAATGAGCCAGATGCAAAGGGACAAATTTGATTCTGCTTGTGTGAGGTACTGAGGATAGGCAAATTCATGGAGACAGAAAGTACAATAATTACCAGGGGCTGGAAGGAGGGGAGGATGGGAAGTTGTTTAATGGGTACAGAGCTTCTGTTCGGGATGATGAGAAAATTCTGGATGTGGATAGTGGTGATGCTTGTGCATCATTGTGAACATCCTCAATACCACTGAGTTGTACACAGTTAAAATGGTAAATTTCATATTATGAATATTTTACCACAAAAAATTTAAAAATATAATTTTCAGACATTGGTAGTTATTCTTAAACACTTTAGCATGCATAGCATTAATGAGTGCTAAATATATGTTTATAACATTATTCTTTTCATGCAAATTTACATATAATGAACTGCATAAATCTTAAGTGTAGAGATTTTTCAAGTTTTGACAAATGAATATACCTACATCACCCAAATCCTTATTAAGGTATAGAATATTATCATTATACTAGGAAGCCACCTTTTTAAAAATAATTTTATTTATTATTGTTGTACTACAATTGTTTAATTTTTCCCACGTTGCTCTCCCCTGCCCCACAATCCCCACCCCCTCTCCCACAGTCAATCCCCACCTTATTGTCCATGTCTATGGGTCCTTCACACTAGCTCCATGACTAAATCTTTCCCCCTCATTCCCCTCTCTCCTCCTCCCACCTAGTCACCATCATTCTGTTCCTCACCACCCCCTCCCCATGTCTCTGGTTCTATTCTACTTATCCATTTGTTTTGTTCACTAGTCATGTGCATTAAGTGACTTAATGGTATTTGTCTTTTCCTGCCTGAATTATTTTACTAAGCATGACACTCCAGTTCCATCCATGCTGTCACAAATGGTAGGAGTTCCTTCTTTCTTTCTGCTGCATAGTGCTCTATTGTGTAAATGCGCTACAGTTTTTCTGTGTTTCCTTTTTTTAAACTGAAACTGTATCTTTTTTTTTTGTACTTCCTTTCTTTTCTCTTTTTAAAAGATTTTATTTTATTATTTTTAGAGAGAGGGAAGGGACAGAGGCAGAGAGGGAGAGAAACATCAATGTATGGTTGCCTTTCATTTGCCTCCAGCTACCGACCTGGCTGGAGACCTGGCTTGCAACCTGGTTATGTGCCCTGGCTGGGAATTGAACCAGTGACCTTTGGATTCACAGGCTGGCACCTTATCCACTGTGCCACCAGCCAGGGTGCCACAGATTTTTGATCCATTTATCCACTGATGGGCACTTAGGCTCTTTCTAGCACTTGGTTATTGTAGATAGCGCTGATATGAACATAAGGATGCATAAGTTCTTCTAAATTGATGTTTCAGGATTCTTCAGGTATAATCCTAGCAGTGGAATTGCTGGGTCAAAAGGCAGTTCTATTAGGTTTTGAGGAAATTCCATACTGTTTTCCATAGTGGTTGCACCAATCTTCATTCCCACCAACAATGCACCAGGGTTCCCTTTTCTCCACATCCTCACCAGCACTTGTAGCTTGTTGATTTGTTGATGATGGCCATTCTGACGGGTGTGAGGTGGTGTTTCATTGTGGTTTTAATTTGCATCTCTCTGATGGCTAGTGACATTGAGCATTCTTTCATATGCCTTTGTATGTCCTCCTTAGAGAAGTGTCTGTTCAGGTCCTTTGCCCATTTTAAATTGGGTAGTCTGTCTTCCTGGTGTTGAGTCATGTAAGTTCTTTATATATTTTGGATATCAAACCCTTGCCTAAGGTTTCATTGGGAAATATGTTTTCACATATGGTTGGTTCCCTTCTCATTTTGTTGATGATTTCTTTAGCTGAGCAGAAATTTTCAGTTTGATGTAGTCCTGTTTATTTGTTCTTTTATTTCCATTGCCCTGGGAGAGATATCCGTGAATATATTGCTGTATGGGATATCTGCAATATTTTCTGCCTATGTTTTCCTCTAGGACTTTTATGGTGGCATAGCTTACGTTTAAGTCTTTTATCCACCTTGAGTTTATTCTGGTGTATGGTTTAAGTTGGTGATCTAGTTTCATTTTTTTTGCATGTGCCTTTCCAATTCTCCCAACACTATTTGTTGAAGAGGCTAGTTGCACTACATTGTATATTCCTTTTCTCTTTCTTGAATATTAGTTGCCCATAGAATCCTGAGCTTATTTCTGGGCTCTCTATTCTGTTCCCTTGATCTGTACGTCTGTTGCTGTCCCAGTACCAGACTGTTTTGATTACTATGGATTTGTAATATAGTTTGATATCTGGTATTATTCTTCCTACTTCATTCTTCTTTCTTAAGATTGTTGTAGCTATAAAAAAGTAAATAAAACAACAACAACAAAAAGATTGCTGTAGCTATTTGTGGTTGTTTTTGGCTCCATATAATTTTTTAAAGTATTTGTCCTATATCTTTGAAATATGATATTGGTATTTTAATAGGGATTGCTTTGAATCTATAGATGGCTTTGGGTAGTATGCACATTTTTATAATGTTAATTCTCCCCATCCATGAACATGGTATTTGCTTCCATTTATTTGTATCTTCCTTAATTTCTTTCTTCAATGTTCTGTAGTTTTCTGAGTACAGGTCTTTTACCTCCTTGGTTAAGTTTATTCTTAGGTACTTTTTCTTGTTGCTATAATAAATGGGATTTGTTTTCTAATTTCTTTCTCTGATGTTTCATTGTTGGTATACAAAAATGCCTTTGATTTCTGAATATTGGCTTTGTATCCAGCTATTTCACCAAATTCACTTATTAAGTTGAGTGTTTTTTTAGTGGAGTCTGTCAGGTTTTCTATGTACACTATCATGCCATCTGCAAGTATTGACAGTTTTATTTCCTCCTTTCCTATTTGGATGCCTTTCGTTCCTTTTTCTCATCTGATCACTATGGCTCGAACTTTCAAAACTATGTTGAATAGAAGTGAAGAAAGTGGACACCCTTGTCTTATTCCTGATCTTAAGGGAAAGGTTTTCACTTTTTACCCAGTGAGTATGATGTTGACTGCAGGTTTCTCATATATGGCCTTTATGACATAAGGAATGCTCCCTCTATTTCCATCTTGCTGATCATTTTTTATCATAAGTGGGTGCTGTACTTTATCAAATGCTTTTTTGGCATCTATGGTTTTTGTCTTTCATTTTGGTTATTGGTGTATTACATTTATTGATTTGCAAATATTCTACTATCCTGGCATCCCTGGAATGAATCAGACTTGATCATGGTGTATGATCTTTATAATATATTGCTGGATCTGGTTAGCCAATATTTTGTTGAGGATTTTAGCATCTACGTTCATTAGAGATATTGGCCTATAGTTTTCTTTCTTTGTTGTGTCTTTACCAGATTTTGGGATTAGCATAATAGGAGTCTCATACAAAGAGTTTGGGAGTCTTCCCTCTTCTTGAATTTTTTGGAGTTGGTTGGGAAGGATAGAGGTTAGTTCTTCCCTAAATGGTTGGTAAAATTCACCTGTGTAGTTATCCAGGGCTTTTGTGTGTGGGAGTTTTTTGATTACTGCTTCGATTTTGCTAGTTGTTATTGGTCTATTCAGACTTTCCGCTTCTTCTTAATTTAGTTTTGGAAGATTATGTTTCCAGAAATTAGTCCATTTCACTCAGGTTGTGAAATTTTTTCATATAGTTGTTTATAGTAATTTTTTACAATCCTTTGTATTTCTGTGGTATCAGTTGTGATTTCTCCTTTGTCATTTCTGATTTTATTTATTTGGGTCCTCTGTTTTTCTTTATGAGTCTGGTTAATGACTTCTTAATTTTGTTTATCTTTTCAAAGAACCAGCTCCTGCATTTATTGATCCTTTGAATTGTTCTTTTACTCTCTATGTCATTTAGTTCCACTCTGATCTGATTATTTCCTTCCTTCTACTTGCTCTGGGCTTTTTTTGTTGTTGCTCCTCTAGTTCTTGTAGCTGTAGGGTTAGGTTGTTTATGTGAGCTGCTTCTTTTTTAAGTAGGCTGTATCACTATGAACTTCCCTTTGAGGACTGCCTTCACTGTGTCCCACAGATTTTGGGCTGTTGTGTATTTATTTTCATTTGTTTCCAAACTTTTTCATTTCTTCCTTAATCTCATTTCTTACCTAATTATTATTCAATAGCGTGTTATTCAGCCTCCACGAATTTGAATGTTTGGGGTTTTTTTCTTTGAGATTGGTTTCTAGTTTCAAGCTATTGTAATCTGAGAAGATGCTTGATATAATTTCAATTTTGTTTTTTTTATTTGTGGAGACTTAGTTTGTTTCCTACCATGTAGTCTATCTTTTAGAAAGTTCCATGTGCATTTGAAAAGAAAGTGTATTTTTCTTCCTTGGGGTGAAGAGTTCTATATACTATATCAGTTAAGTCTATTTCATCTAGAGTGTTGTTCAATGCCATAATATTCTTGGTGTTTTTTTGCTTGGAAGATCTGTTCATTGCTGACAGTGTGGTGTTAAAATCCCCTACTGTGAATGTGTTGTTGTCTATATCCTTCTTGTAGTTCTCCAAGATTTTTCTTATATGATTGGGTGTTCCTATATTGGCTGCATATGTTTACAAGGGTTATGTCTTCTTGATGGATTGCTCCCTTAAGTATTGTGAAATGTCCTTCTTTTTCTCTTTTGATGAACTTTGTTGTGAAGTCTGTTTTGTTTGATACAAGTATTGCTACCCTAGCTTTTTTTTTTTAAATGTCCATTTGCTTGAAATATATTTTTCCATCACTCCACTTTCATTCTGTGTAGATCTCTTATTTGAGGTGGGTCTCTTGTAGATGGCATGTGTGAGTTATGTGTTCTTATCCGTTAACTACCCAACGTCTTTTGATTGAAGCATTTAATCCATTTACATTTAAGTTTTTTATTGATATTTATTTTGATTTTTTTCTCTTTGTACCTGTGTTTCTCTCTCTTTCTCCTTGCCCGCTCTTTCTTTCTCTTTTTCTTCCTCTTCTTAGAGCAGTCCCTTTAACATCTCTTGCAATGCTGGTTTAGTGGAGATGTATTCTTTTAGCTTTCTTTTGTCTTGGAAATTCTTTATATTACCCTCCATTTTGAATGAGAGTCTTCCTAGGTAGAGTAGTCTTGGTTGGAGGCCTTTGCTTTTTATTGCTTGGAATATTTTTTGTCATTCTCTTTGGTTCATAGTGTTAATGTTGAGAAATCAGCTGAAAGCCTTATCAGAACTCCCTTGTATGTTATTAACTGTTTCTCTCTTGCTGCCTTTAGGATTCTCTTTTTATCTTTGAATGTTGCCATTTTAATTATGATGTGTCTTGGAGTCAGTCTGTTTGGGTTCATTTTTATTGGGACCCTCTGTTTCCTGGACCTGGGTAGTTTTTCTCTTATCACGTCTGGAAGCTTTCTGTCATAACTTTTTCAAACAGGTTTTTTATTTCTTGCTCCTCATCCTCTCTTTCTGGTATCCCTATGATATGGATATTATTATATTTCATGTTGTCCTGAAGCTATCTTAATACCTCTTCATTCTTTTTCAGTCTTTTTTCATTTTGTTGTACTGTCTGGGTATTTTTTTCCATGTTGTCCTCCAATTCATTGATCTGGTCCTCCTCTTCCTCTAACCTGCTTTTGATTTCTTCTATTGTGTCCTCCAGGTCAGAAATTGTATTCTTCATTTCCTCCTGATTCTTATTGATAGTTTCCATGTCCTTTTTATGCTGGTATAGTTTTCAGTAAGTTCCATGTAGTTTCCCTGGAGTTCTTTGTAGTTCCCATGGAATTCTTTGTAGTTTGTTTGTTTGTTTGTTTGTTTTTAGCTTGTTGAGCTCACTGAGTTTTCTTTGCTTTGAAGTTCATGCCTGATAGCTTGATAGCTTGATTGTTTCTGTTTCACCTAGCAGTCTTTCTGGGGATTCCTCCTTTCCTTTTGGTGATGGACAGCTTTTTTTTCTCCTCATTTCAGGTATCTCTTCTTGTTTGTTTACATTTCTTAGGTTAATCTGCTGTGACTCCCTGTCTTCATGGGGTGCCCTTCTGTGGTAGGAAACCTATGGGATTCAGTGGTGCAGTCTCTAGATTTCCTCAGTTTGCTGCTCTTGGGATCCCCTTCATGTCATTAATTTGGGATATCTGGTTGTAGTTTGAATTTGGCTTATGTGTTGCTCCTTGATGAGTTTTCCTCTCCAGCTGGCTGATTGGCAGACACTCTTTCTACCATGTTTCATATATTGTTATTGAGCTGCTTCTAAAACAGAACCACCAGTCCAGGCAAAATAACCATATGTTCAAATATATTTTACACCCTTAATCATACCTTCAATTGCATATGAGCCTAGCTAAATACCCATACCCTCAAAATTAATCACACTGTCAGATGCAAATGAGCCAGCCTTAATAAATATGTAAATATAATAAGACTATTATGAGAGGGAAAATAACTGAGTTGACTGAATTATAGATAATTTTTTAAAGGTACGAAGGAGTAGCAACAAGTGGCAGGGGGATTAGAGAAAGAAAGAGAAATTTACCTCTTGTATAGAAATGGGGAGAAAGAGTCAGAATACAGCAAGAAAGTGTGAGTGTACAATATTAAGCCTAAGCAAAAGTTATATATATGTACATATATTTATACATGCAAGTATAGACCTACATATAGATACTGTGTGAGAGAACAAACACATATGTAAAAAAAAAATAAAATAAAACAAAACAAAACAAAACTACTGTAAGGAAGTTGAATTAGAAAAAATAGTGAAAGAAAAGAATTTAAAAAATAGAAACCCAGTTAGTGAAAAAATTTCACCACAGCACTATCAATAATGTATGAAGTATAATGACTATAGTTGAGATTGGAGCATGAGGTAAAAAAGAGGGAAAGAGAGATTAAGAGATGTCTGGAGGAAAGAGAAGTGATTTTGAAGCAGTATAGGGTGGAGGATTACTAAGAGTGAGGAATTAGGTCCACCCTAGGACAGGGAAAGACTCAAATTGAAAATGAAAAAAGGAAAAGGTGGAAGGTATAATTGAAGTAGGAGCAGGGAATGCTAAACTTTGAGATTGGAAATATCAGAATATTGAAGATTTATAAATTAGTTTGGAAAGATGCCACACATACCTCCCTATTCACTCTCAATGAGCATTGGTTGGTCAAGGTGGAGAGAGGACAAATGTATTTCATGAACAGAAAAAAGAATGTGTGATACGTAATAACAAACAAACAAAAAAGGGTTTTAAGAGGTTGGAGAGGGAAGGAATACTTATAGTGAGGAAAGGGAATCAGTTGTTGCAGGAGAGAAAATAGACTTTAAAACAAAAGTAAGAAGAGGAAATTGGGTGGTTAAACAAATTGAGAAAAGGGAGGAGTAAAATATCAGATTTGAAATACAGTATAATATAAACACTATTCACTAAAATGCACTAATTGTGAGGACTAGAAATGGCTATTAAAAAGGATATGTTGAGGATTAATAATTTATGTATATCTCAGTGTATCTCAGGTGCTTGAGATTAGCAGAGATCCATTTGCTGTGTCTGCCTCTTTCCCTTGATCAAATCTCTCTGTAATCCACAGTTAGACTTCAGCATCCTTAGGGGCAGGGCCTAGCAATTTGGAGTCTGTCACAGTCATGACTGGTTCCGAATGCCATGCCCCTGGTAAGCTGAACCTCCTGCAGCCAGGCTTCATTTCTATACTCCCAGTTCAGCGGGAGGTGTCTTGCTTCCTTTTTCTCAGCAGGCTTAGTGGGTGGCAGTTGCCCTCCCATTTCATGCTGCCAGCTCCTATGAGCTCCCTTCTGGCACTGCTGGCTCTGGTGGGTGAACTCCTATATCCTATCTCTGGCTATTGGCTCTGGCAGCTGTATTCCAGCTCTCTCAGTGCTGCTTCAGCAGCTCTGGCATTGTTTCCAAACTCATATAGTCCTTCCCCTGTAGGAACTTATTTCCTCAATCCTCCAGAGTTTGTGCTTACTGTCCACATTGTTTGCCTCTCAAATATCTAGTCAATGAGCAGCCTAAAGCTGTCTTTAAACAGAGCTGCCTTACTATCTGGGCATAGTGGCCCCTACAGCTTTGTTTAGATGGTCTCAGCCTGCAGGCCAAGCCAGTTCTGGAACTCAGTCTCGCCAACTCACAGCTCTCTGCAATCTCTGGATCAGGCGCCTCAGAATCCAGTTGCTTACCACTCCAACTCTCAGGGAATTTTATCTGTCCCTAGTTCCTTACCCTATCCTCTAGCCATGCTGGCACTTGAGAAAGCACTCAGCGCTGACCTCTACTCTGCCACCATTTTTCCTCCCAGAAAGTTCCCTCTTCACTGTCCTTCTCAGTGAGAAGTTCTAATGATTATTTTTTAAAGATTTTATTTATTATTTTCAGAGAGAGGGGAAGGGAAAGAGGCAGAGAGGGAAAGGGACATTGATGTATGGTTGCCTTTCACCTGCCTCCAGCTACAGACCTGGCTGGAGGCCTGGCTTGCAACCTGGTTATGTGCCCTGGCTGGGGATTCGAACCTGCGACCTTTGGGTTCACAGGCCAGCACCTTATCCACTGTACCACCAGCCAGGGCAGTTCTGATGATTTTTAAGGACAGAATTTAGAATCCATTGCCAAGGATTTTCTTGCTTCTACCTATATTTGGGCCCTCCATTTGTGTGTTGGATGAAGAGCAACATAGTGCTGTCCCTGAATGTGGAAGAAGAAAGGGTACAAAAAGGTGGGAAAGGACACTTATGTCCCAGTGTTGGGATACAAAGTGTGTGTGTGTTGGGGGAGGTGGGGTTAAGGAGAATAAATGCTCTAGAATTCAGATCTGAGCTAATTTTCCATTCTCACTAAAGTAGTTTTATCAGAAAAGTCCCTTGGTATGTTCCCTCCCTTGGTATCTATGTTCATCTCCCATTTTGGCTCTTTGCAAAATCCCTCCTTACCCCTCCTGGCTGAGGCAACTGACTTTGATCCAACAACTCACAGTTCTCAGAGAAATTTTGTTGCTGAGACCTACCTGGATGAGACTGGAAGCTAACTGGCAAGTGGCAGTTCCTTATATGTGTGCTGTATGTATGGTATGTAGCTGAGCAGTGTCAGTGTGAATCTCAGGGGGATAAATCCCCAAATTGGAAACTTGCCTTTATTCATGTTACTTAAGGACAATCTGTTTCTTCCCTTTCTCTTCCTCCTTTACCAATTTCTTTACTTATAGCATTTCTGGTTTATATCTATAGAGGAGAACTTTTAAAATGCACATAGAAAAATACATATGTCTCTGTATTTTAAAAAATTGTAACAAATTATTCATACTGCTCTACAGCTTGCTTTTTCCACTTGAAAATTATATTTCATAGGCATGACTATGTTTCTTCTGCTCCAATAAGACTTTGAGAAAAGGACTCACATCACTCCCTTCTTTTTTTCCTTCTCAAAGTCATGTGGATTAATTCCATTATCTCAAGTAAAACTTTGGTTTGATCAAGAAAAACTTATGTAGTCACAATTTTCCTTTCACTGACTTTTGAACATTTTTAAGGAGAACACATACCTGCCTCAGTCCCCCAAACTAGGTTTTGAAGAAAGCTTAAGCAACCAACCTGATTGAGGAATCATACTGAGGGATGGGTGGAGAAGAATTAAAACACAGAAAGCAAAGCAGAGAAAGTGTGAACTCCCTCATCACACTGAGAGTACAAATCTCAAGTCACAGTTTCAAGACAGGAGATTTTAAGACCTTAATTCCGCATTTTTGGAGTCCGGTGTCAAATAAAATGTAACATAAAACACTTTGTAATCCTCTATGAATGGTATTGTAGTGTTTTAATTATTTAAGAACCTGTTTCAGGTTGGAAGAAAAAACTTTAGAAAATGGAATATTTAGTGACTACTATCCTTAGTCCTAAAGGCTGAAATGCTAAAGATACTTCTGTTAAAAATTACAGGGTGGGGAGAGGCTAGTCTATAAGAAGCAATCAAGAAAAAAAAATAATAAAAACCTTCCTCCAGAAAATATTAACTATAATTAGATAATAGCAAAAGCTTACTGGGGTCATCTTGAAATGTTATACAAGTTAAAAAATTCAAAATTATTTTAATTGTGTGTTGAGGGGTAAAAAGTGGAGATGATGGCAAGAGAAGGGGCATATTGACTGATAGGCCAAGGGGTGATGGGGAGATGGGGATGCAAAGAGAAGGTCCCTGTGATGGTTAAATGTATCAAGTTCGTTAAGAGTGTGGTGTTCAATGGTTTGGTCAAATTCTAGATCAGCAATTTTTAACATTTTTCATCTCGATGCACACATAAACTACCAAAATTCTGTGGCACACCAAAAATGTATTTTTTGTGGATCTGACCAAAAAAATAGATATAATTTTGATTCATTCACACCAGATTGCTATTGTGTTGGGTGTTATCTTTTATTTGACAATTTCAGGGGCAGAGGTCAGTGCCCCTTATTAGTCAGGTATTGCATGTTTTAAAAATTCTTGCTGCTCACCAGTGTGCTGCAGCACACTGGTTGAAACCACTGGCCTAGGTTGCTATGAAGGTATTTTGTAGATACAATTAGCATCTATAATCAGTTGACTTTTGCAGCAGTGCGTCTTCCATAATGTGGGTGGGGCTCATTCAATCAGTTGAAGTCCTCAGGAGCAAAACCTGAGGCTTTCTGGAATTCTGCATTAAGACTGTAATAAGAAATACTGCCTAATTTTCCAGCTGGCCAGTCTGCCCTAGAAATTTTAGACTTGCCAGCCCCCACAATGGCATAAGCCAATTCCTTAAAATGCAGATTTTGTTATTGGTAAAGGAAATGAATCTTAAGAATGAGTTTCCTGAATTGGTTTCTGGAAATGACTCCCTAATCTGATTAGATTTAAAGACACTAACACTCTTATCTCCACTTATAAAGAGCACGATGATGTGGCCAGATAGGCAAAATGCCACTAATGGGTATTCTAATCAAATACTTGTAAAGAGGAAAGGCTCTGGGTGACCATGTATTTGATACAGGAGAACATTTTGGTCAAACTAATGAGTTTCAGATAGGCTGTTTGCTTATAGCTGCAGTGGACTAAGTGGGAAAGGAAAAGGAAAGTTCAGGACTATGAATTTCTGGCTCAAGTACCACCTAAATGACCATAGTTTCTATATCTGCTCTAAAAGTTCTTATCACTTGTAGCCACAGACCTGAGATTTTTGAAAACCAAAGCCAAAATCATCCTCCAAATGGCTCAGTTACAATGCCAACTGAATTCCCAACTTACAGGGAATGAATGAGGGTGTTGATTGGGAAGGAATGTCCTGAAATCTGGATTGGAGGTATTTGGACACATTCTGATGAAGCTGGGGATGTTGAACCCCTAAATCCTGTTGAGCTTTGCCAGAAGCAGGCCTTCCACCTCTACCCGAGATTAACCTTGCTTTGCCTGAGCAATGTAGGCAATGGCCTCCCCTGGATACTGTCATTGCCAAGACCTGCATGATCTTAGGAACTGCTCTCACCATACCTCTTTATTTACATAACCAAATTCCTGTGAGGTACAAAGTGCGACCCATAAGGAGGTGCACTACATTCCAATAGAATTGCCTGTTTTTTCCAATTTTTATGGGGAATGAATATCAAAGGCATAGGGTAATAGTGGAAGGAACATAAAATTAGGCTAAATTTATTAATATGGTCCCATTAAGCAGAGACTCACGATATAATATTTTAATGAGGGGTTTCCTGTATAACCACATGCTTAGGCAGTTTTGTTCTCTTCTATTTTTCCAAATTTTTAAGTTTATTTAAATCCTCACCCAAGAAAATATTTGATTTTTAGAGGCAAGAGAGACATCACTCAGTTGCCCCTCATATGCACACCAACCGGGTACCAAACCCATAACCTAGGTTGTGGCCTGACTGGGAACCAAACCTGTGACCTTTCAGTGCAGAGGACGATGCTCCAATCAACTGAATCATACCAGCCGGGGCTCTGCTGCGTTTATTTTTAATTCAGAGACAAGGTAGCTAAACCCAAATTTCACCCAGTGATCTCTTACCCATCTTCTGAAGCCAGGACTATTTTTGTAGCACATCCTATTTCTTCTAGAACCTGAACCCAGAACCCATTTCTTCAGTTATTATTAAGTGTCTGAGATCTGTTCATCACAATCACTAAAAGTACTTTTGATAACACTAGGTAACAAATGAAGCTTTTCCTACAAGAGTTATGTGGAATGCCATCAGAGACCTGGCAGAACAAAGACAAAACAGCCTTGGCAATCTTCTTATGTATGGTCCTTTCTCAACTGCAAAGTAGTCACATGGTCTTCACAAGCAAGTCAGGAAGATGCTTCAGTAACTGGCTGAGACTTTTATCACATATTCTTACTAGGTTATAACCATCTTGAGTTCAAGGTAGTGGAGGTCGTTTCCTAGTATCTAAAACCTACAATTCTGTATATCTATTCACTTTTCTAAAAAGTAACTTGTGCCCTAGCTGGTATGGCTCAATGGATTGAGCACAGACCTGTGAAACAAAGGGTCACTGGTTTGATTCCCAGTTAGGGTACATGCTTGGGTTTGGGCCATGTCCCCAGTCTGGGGTGTGCAAGAGGCAACCACACATTGTTGTTTCTCTCCCCATCTTCCTCTCATTCCCTTTCTCTAAAAATAAATAAAATCTTAAAAAAAAAAGTAAATTATTTTTCTTTATTAAAGCAAATTTACCTTTCTCCTTCCAGATTGTTCATCACATTTTGCTAGATTCAGGAGTTGTCAACACAGCCAATTGGCAGCTGACATAAAATCTGCATGTTTATAACTACTAGATCCAGAGGGCTACCAGTAGCTTTTTCCCATACACTATTGGCACATTCAGTTATGTCTTTATAGCCCAATTATACTTCCTGCCTATGCAAAAAGTTAATGAATTAAAAACAGAAGTACCACTTCTACATACTGAATTATAATTTATTTTAAAAGGCAAAGTTTTATATATCCTTTTAAAAAATGAAAATTCAAAAGTCTTAGAATTAAATAATGAGTCTTCAACATTATAAAGCTATTTATAATAGTAATTAAAGTAATGGTAACATTTTACCCTTTTAAAAATGTCACAGAATTCACATCACAACTTGGATCCTTAATGATTCAAGTTTCTCATCTTATAAAGGTTTAATCAGTTTTAAGGTAAAATTCCTTCTGATATGCCATCCTCAAGACTCCTCTTATCTCTCTTCATCAGCTCACACAGTGGGATAGCTGGCTGCTGTCGCAATTCCACAGTGGTTGCTCTGGTCTCTGGCCATTTTTACGTAGCCATTCATGCCCCACTCTGAACCCCAGCTGAAAGAAGAGCATGTTTTCCATTTTATACAAAGAATTAAGTACACATTAGCTTAATTAATAATACTACCCAACACTTAAAATAATGTTTACTTAGATGTTATTCTAAGTGCTGTTACATGTATTTATATTAATTCCCCCACATCCTTATCTTAACTTAATTAATGAATAGATGGATGTAGTTTGCTATACGAGTTAACTCCTGTTTGTACTTGCATTACGTTTCGCATAAAATTGCTGGTCAACAATGCGTTAAGATAAGAAATTGAGGCACAGGGGGATTCCAATGTAGCAATCTTTTCCATAGGCTCTCTTACACATGATCTTAAAGAACTTTAGCTGTGAGAATTGCCCCTGACAACCCCCAAGGCCTCTGAAAAATGGGAAGCACAACACAATGGCAGGGCATCAAATGCAGAGTCCACTGAACTCCTGGACAATTTTTAGACTTAAAGAATCAACAGAGGCAGATGTTTCTGCTCATTAGTTCTGTCGATAAACTAGAGACTGAAAAAGGAACCTAGTTCTCAACTCTGTAGGTAAGAAATCCTTTGTCTAAAACCCTTGGGGACAAATGTGTTTCTTAATTAAGAACATTTTCAGAATTTTGAAATGCAATGTTCTGTATTGACTCTTAAGGAAAAAAACTCTTGGAATTTCAAAATTGAGCATTTTTGGACCTAAAACCAAATACTGATTCCAAACCAGGATTCCCTTTTCAATTCAAATATAATATTTGGAGTTTTATACCTGTTCTTGACAATCCAATATTTATTGGTTGTTGCTTCTGCTCCTTCAGAGCCATAGCCAACCACCAGAACACCATGATCCAGGTCTTTGCTGCTGCAGTTTGGTTCATAGTATATGCCTATGAGAGTAAAATTCAATGCTGGGGGAGAACCTCCAAGTGACAGCTGATAGGTGAAAGTAACCCACCTTATCTATTACAGTTAAGAGAGGCATTTCAAAACTCAATGTAATGTCATATATTCCAAACAAGTCTTAAATATTTGCCAAAATAGTAATGGCTGATTAAAAGTAAAAAGTCAAACCCAACTCACTAGAAATCAACAAAATTTAACTAAATCTGATAATATTTTCTACCAAGAAGAAAAAATTTCCAATAAGATCTAGTTATCAAGACTATTATGATTTAGGTCCTCATCTAACTAGTATTATTCAGTATAATCTTTCCTAAACCTAGAATGACAACTAAAGGTTCTATAAAGAACCCTTAAGCCAAAGGGTTCTTTATAGTTTTAATTAAAGTAGTAAAAAATTTTTGGAAAAAAGGGTTCACCAATTGGAGAAGTTACATAAGCTAGGTTGTATCTATAGAATTAATTACATAGCCATTTAAAAATATTTATGAACAGTTTATGATCATGATAAAATATTTAAAGTAGAAACATCACTGTTAAATGCGCACACTAAAAATTCTAGTGTTGGAAAAGACTCCATACCAAAAGGTCAACCATGGTGGTATTTCCCAATTTTGCCTGCCTGAATTCCTGAAAGACAAATAACCCTGGCAGGTGTGGCTCAGTAGACTGAGTGCTGCCAGCCTGTGAACTGAAAGGCTGCCAGATTGATTCCCGGTCAGGGCACATGCCTGGGTTTAGAGCCAGGTTCGGTGTGTGGGAGAGGCAACCTATCCATATATCTCTCACACATTGCTGGTTCTCTCCTTTTCTCCCTCTCTCTCTAAAAGTACATAAATAAAATCTTTATTAAAAAGGCCAAACACCTACCTTCATTATAGAACTGGAATGATGAATGGCCTGCATCAATAGCAACAGAGATGGGCCCCACAGTTGCCACTGCCTTCATAAGGGCCCTCTCATGCTGAGGGATATCCACAAAGCCAGTGTCGTTGGCAGCAGAGAACTCCGGTCTGTAGTTACAGGTATTTGATTCCTTTTAAAGGTAAATGGGAAGAGACTTAATGACTACCACCCACTTCCTAGGAAACATGAGTTCTAAGACTCTAAGACTCAACAGTCTGCACCTTAATGATTTTTTAGTTAACTTTGTTTGACAGCAGCTCAAGAAGCAAAATGCTATTGGTTGCCTTGAAATGAAAAAAATTAGCAAATATTTCTTCAATGAGACCCCTTAGGTCTACCAGTCCTATGGGAATTTTTCACTATAAAGAAATTTGCATTGTATGCAGAATAATGCATATATTCCTCATGTTACATTGAAATAAGTACAGCTATTGCTAACTACCTAATCAAAGATCTGGGTGAAGGCTAAAAATTTATAGTGACATTTCTGACAGTTTGCATCTCACTGTGAATGCTAAGGTGTCTGTTATCTCTGAAAATGTTCAATTTTCAAAAAAAGAGCTGGAATAACAAGATAAGGAGCTCTGTTTACCCTTCCAAGATATGGATAAGATTCTTCTGAGTCCAGGCCTTTGTTTTCCTTGACATACTGGAAGGCATTATCCATTAAGCCACCATTGCAGCCCTGATTGCCTTGAGAGTGAGAGCAGTCCACCAGGTTCTGCTCACTGAGCAAAACAAGTTTTCCAGTTTTCCGGAACATCTGTCCTTCAAGGGCACCAGTTGCACTGAAAGCCCAACAAGAACCACATTGACCCTGAAAATAAAAAAAACTATCAGTTTATAAGACAAATACAAAGACTGAGAACAACCCATATATCTGAAAACTATTAAAACAAAACAAAACACAACAGTAAACTGCATGTTATTCCAGCCTACCAAAGCAGGGATACCATTCCTTTTTGGCTTTCCTGAGATGAAAGATCTGAACACTGGCATACCTGATTCTTAACAGGAGTTACACAGCCTTTCTCTCTCCAATCCATAGATGAGGGGATCTCAGCAAAGAGAGGTTCTCGGAACACTTTCCCCTTCTTGTGCTTCTTCTGGTTTAGAAAGCCATTCATCACCTGCCTGAATTCTTCATTAGTCTATAAAGAAAAGTAAATAAATTGTTGAAAAAGCAAGAGGATTTTTGCTAAAGTACTGAGGATAGGAAGCATAAAAAGTAAAGCCACCCATACTATTATACTCACCATATCACCAAAAGCATTCATTGCCATTGTGAAGCCATGTCTCCTTTGGCTGTATTCCCGATTGTGCAGTTCTATCATTTTCATATTCTTCTCCCACACTGCTCTCCTCCATCCTTCTTCATCCTAAAGGCAAACATATTATCTTTATTTCTACTGAAAACCCAGTGGATTTGCAGACAGAGGAAGAGAAATCACAGCTAGGGAAGGTTTTACACTTCTGGGTGCTGCTCTCCAAATTCCAATGCAGGGATGTGTATTTCCATACTGTGCCCATTAATATCTGTCATTAAATTACTTCCTTGGTAAAGATGACTTCTAGAAGCTACTTCCTGGCTATAAACTCCTAACTGCAAGGGCTGTACTAGGTAGGGTCCCTCTAGACAGTTATCAATGTTACCAACCTCGCCATATAGTCTTCTGTGTGTTGCCTTCCATTGGTACCACTGCGAATCCAGACTGTGATCAAGTTTTGGAGCAGCTGAGGCTATTCCCAAGCAAAGGGCAGCCAGGAGAAATGAGAGTTTCATGTTTCAAAAACCTAGATAGGGGAGGAAAAATGAGTTATCTGATTAGACCAATACTTCTAAAAACCTATCCTACTTTCTTCTGAGATGTTATAGTCACTATTGTGGGGTAATATTTAAATTACCTTCCCAAATATTTATGGAAGTCTGTGGGAGAAGCCTAAGGATGTGGGTGGAGAAAAACAGGTCAAGGGACTTAACAAATAGTGGAGGTATATGATTCAGCCATCTAAGTGAAAAACAGGCTGACAAGTGCTACAGGGACTAAAACAGACTTCACTGTAATAGTGCAATGATAATTTAGGTTTTGATAGGGCCTTAGGGTACCTTACAAGTCAGAATTTTACAGCAACGACTAGGAAACTTGGTTCAGGTTATTTACTCAAGGTACCAAAATGACTCAGAAAATCTTTTTTACCAGGATGTCTGATCCCAAGTAGGGACAGGGATCCCCAGGAGTTGTGTCCACACCTTTCTTGATTATTATAAGGCAGGGGATAAAATATGCCTACTAACCTTTCTGAAAGTCCTTCCCAGGAAAAAAAAAGGGCACGAGTGCGCTAGCGCTCTTCCGTCCCCAGACTTGGTCCCCTGGGGCTGACACCTCCAGTCCCTCCCCTAAACCCTAAACTGGCGACGCCATCACGTGGCTCTTAGGGGTACAGAGCCCCAGGTTCCCCTGCCTGCACCGGACCCTGCCCTTCAGGTGCTCATATCACCCGCCTGGGGCCAGGTGACGAGAACACAGCAGGCGGGGGCGGGGCTTGGGCCTCGGGGACGCTCCCCGCTCCACCCCCTCACCCACCCCCGCCCCTGCTCTCCGCCGCCTCCCGCGCCCTGCCGTTTTCGGAGGATGTTGACGCATCTTTGGGAACAGGGCCCCGCAGCTCCGCTACGGCCCTGAGGCTGATTGGCTACGCTCCTGCCCCGAGCCCGGGTGGTCTCAGCGCCGCCCAAGCGCTCCCGAATCCTCCTTCTACCCTTCCCCACCTCAAGCCTGGCAGGGTCCCAGGCCAGGACTCCAATCAGCGCCGACCCAGCCGCACCAGCTCGGGGTAAGCAGCCGCTCCCGTTCCCGGGAATCGCGCCCACCCTCTCGCCTGGGTCCCTAGATGGGCCCCTTCTCCAGACCCTGCCTCCAACGCGCCTGGGCAGTCGACTGACCTGTGGCGGGCACAGCTGCGCAGCCGCACTCCACGGACGCACGAAACTACTCTGGACGAGGCCCGAGGTTCTGGCCCAGTTGCGCCTGACTCAGCCTTTAAGGCCCTGGGTTTGGTCCCGGCCGCCCCGCCCCCAACGCGCCTGTATGCGGCGCGATTGGCTGAACGGTCCGGGCGGGGCCTCTGGGCGCTAGGATTCCAGCCTGTTGATATCCCAACGCTTCCCCGCAAAAGACTTCGGTACCTCAGTGGACCGGTAGGAGGCGAGCTGAAGCGCAGGGGTGACTCTGAGGAGGGACCCCGGGTCCCTGCGGTTCTACTGGGAATCCACGACCTTGGCGGTTGGTTCACGAAAAGCTTACAGGGAACGGCTGAGTGGATTTTCAGAAATGTTTTTTAAAGTTTTAAATAATTATTTAAGAAACATTTCATTATAGAAAATATGTTTTAGAAAGGAAACATCCCTTGCCCCTTCCCCCACACTCCTTTGTCGGCATAGCTTTATATTTTTTCACAAAAATGAACTCATAGTGCATGTCAATTTGTAAATTTTCTCAAACAGCACTAGGAGCTACAAGTCCTCAAGTGATTACGAAGTACCTTGTGTTGTATGTGGCTGGACTCCTTTCCCTTAAAGAAAGAAAAATCCTGGCCGTCACACAAGTGGAAATAAATGAAGACCACCAACATGAAAACAACTTGCTTTAACAAGGGAGACAATTCAAAGACAGTCGGGTTGAGGAAAAGCTTTATAATGAAAAAACAAGGAAGCTTGCCTAAACCCTGATTAGAGGTTTTGTCATAGGGAAGCTGTAGGAGGAACAACTAGAAATGGAGCATCTTATGTGATTGCTTTGAGGAGAATATTTGGATTTCTCTGATTTGTCCTGGTTGGGAAGTGGAGGCAAAAACAAGTTGGTAGCCATTCAGCAAGTCCTGACTGCTCCGAGCTGGATACTGTAGAGGTTTCTTTTATAGACCAGAGTACTATTTTCATATAAAACCTAGCCCTTGTTATTTTGTTTACTCAGTCCATCACAGGAAATCTGAGTTATTCTAACATGTGGGTTTTACAGTTGCCCTTGGGTCACAGCTGGAGAAGATTGCACAGGGTGGAAAAACCTGCTACTGCTTGAATGCCTTCACCTTAGGCAATAGCTTCACAGGAGGCTGTGTGGTAGGTGCTGCTCCAAAGAATGGCCTCTCTTTGTTTCTTGGTATATAATACAAATACAATTTAAAAAATGGACTACCTTTATTGCAAATATGCTCAAAATCTAAAATTCAGTCAAGAAATACCCAAATTCAGGAGGTATACAGTAGAAAATCATGAAGGCAAGAGTGTGGAAGATAATTACTCTAACTCATGACGTAGATTTATATATAATCTGTTAAATAATGCATTAGAGCCCTGGCTCATGTGGCTCAATGTATTGAGTGCTGGCCTGCAAACCAAAGGGTTGCCAGTTAGATTCCCAGTTAGGGCATATGCCTGGATTGCAGGCCAAGTCCCCCAGTTGGAGGCCTGCAGGAAACAACCACATATTGGTGCTTCTTTCCCTCTTATTCTTGCCCCCTTCCCTTCTCTCTAAAAGTAAATAAAATCTTTAAAAAAAAATGCATTACAGAAATGTATTATTACTATTGCATTCTTTTTCTTCTTACCACTTATTTGAAATACCTTAGATTTGTGCTGGTTATTAAAATGGTCATATTTTAGTCAGCAACCATACCTTAGCCCTGCCTTTGATAAAATGCAATTGGCAGAACTTTCTGATTCCCATTTAAAATGTGGTGTCTGTAAAAATATCTTCTTCTGTCCATCTGTCTAGATTTCTTTTGCTCAGTAGTAAAATAGTATATAATTCTTTACCACATCTCTGGAAGTTTTTGTGCTAGTAAACAAGACCACAAGGCCACCTAAAATCTCTCCCCAAAATAACCTCCCCTTTCAATTTGTTGAAACTCACTCTTAAACATCATTATCCAGAAAATGGTTCACTTGTAAAGTGATTTAATACTTATTACCATTTATAACTTTATGGAAAAGAGCCTGCTTATTATTAAATGTGCATATGAAGACACTTATAACTTATTTTTCTGAGCTACTCTGACCTTGCTTTCTCTATAGGGTTAAACAGTCAGCCAATTTGTTAAGTAAATCAATCAACAAGCATTAATTAAACTCTACTTTGTGCTCATTGTCCTCTCCTGATGTAGTTCATGCATTTACTTAGACACATCATACATGTAACTTTCCTAACAGCTTTTCTGAAGCTTAGCCTTTCAAATTTAAAATCTGAGTTTACTACAGTAATCTTGATTTTACAGCATATGATCAATAAATTTAAATGAGATTATGGCAAAGCCTCTTGGTGCAGTAGATAACAAAGGAGCTGACCATGTGGGATTTTTTCCCCCACCCTTAAGACTATCTTCCACAAACTCTTTTTGGGGTGCTAGAGGGTTTTTTCCTCAAATCTGAATTTAATGAAACAAGTTATGTAAGTTTCCTATGGCTGCTATAACAAATTCCAAGAAACTTGATGTTTTAAAACAACAGGAATTTATTTGTTCACAACAGTGAAATCAGAAATTCCAAATAAACATCACTTGGGCTGAAAGTCAGGTGGTTTTGGTAGGGCTGTACTGTCTGGAGACTCTTGGGGAAAACCTAGTTCTGTCCTCTTTGGCCTCTGGTGGCTCCAGTCACTCTTTGACCTAGGGCCATAGCATTCCAGTCTGCCTCGTTGTTGTATATCCGTCTCCTTTTCTGTCTGTCAAATTTCCCTCCAATTCCTTATAAAAACACTTGTGATTGCATTTATAGCCCACCCAGATAATCTAGGGTAATTTCTCCTGCTAAACTTATTAATTTAATCACATTCTCAAAATCTTTGCCATAGAAGTTAACATTTACAGATTCCAAGAATTAAGACCTGTTATCTTTGGGGCCCATTATTTAACCTACCACATAGGGATAGATAAAAATCAGTTTCTTGGTAAGATGGATCAAAACTTTATGTTGAACATATCTTTAGGCTGGCTTCACCAGGACAGCTAGGTCCCCCTAAACTCTATGTGATATTTCCACATTCCAACTGCTCGTGGTCCTGATTACAGCTAACATTTTATGCCTGGACTCTTCTGTCAGTGCAATGTTTGACAGTTTTTTTTTTTAAGTTTCTAGACTTCCACGCAGCAGTTTATATTACTCCCTCTCCCCTTATTCTCTACATAGCCACCTATCCCATAGTCTGCATGTAAAACATCTCCCTATTGTAATTGTCCCCATTAATATTTTCTTACTAATGTAAATTCTTGCATTTTTCCCCTTTGATATCTTCTATCATTATAGTAAATGATCAAGACAGAGAAGCCCTTTGCACTATTCAGAGTCAGCTTTCACGTGTGTGTACTGGGAGCTTGTTCCATAGGAAAGGCTTCTCCATCTGTGGGTATCTGGTGCTACTGGGAATTATAACATTATTAGAAAGTGTTCCAGTGATGATAATGATGGTGATGATGATGATGACACTAATAGATAAATAACAGGTGCCAGGCACATTTCTGAGTATGTTACAAATGCTCCTACATGTACTCTGCACAACTACCCTATGATGTCGTTCACAGACCTGAGCATACATCAGAATCATCCAGAGGGCTTGTGAAAACAGATTTCAGACTCATTTCCCGGAGTTTCTATTTCAGTGGGTCTGAGATGGGAATCCTGAGTTGGCTTTTCTGACAAGTTCCAGTTCATGCTGCTACTAGTCAGGGGCCCCATTTTGAGAACCACCGCCCTAGGAGATGGGTGCTATTGTATGCCCATTTTACTGATGAGGATGGTCCCACCTATGGAGTGTACAACATGAAGAGGGTGCCAGGTTCAGATGGGGTACTCAAATATTGGAAAATTTTAGTTCCAGGTAACAGCTAATAAGCTTCACTTTAATAAGCCGATGTCATCCATCAGTGGATGTCAAAAGCTTTTGTTTCAGGAACTTGGAGGGATGACTGACCTTGACTCTAGGTAACCATAAGCAGTTCACCTTTGTGCCTCAAGAGGACTGCAAGCAATTAAGGTAGTATCTGAGCATTATACTCCAGGGTGAGAAGACCTCTGCCCAGGACATAGATGAAAGAATGCTGCAGCTTTTATCTCAGTAACTTTTCCCCTGAAATCCAAATCCCTTACCTACAACCTTTCTTCTCCTTATAAAAAGGGCCCATTTATAATGGAATGTAAGACAATCTGTTAGGGTGCAAGCCCACACTGTCTTCTCAGATCCCTGACCATCTAAATAAGTGCCCGTAAAAATTCAATCCCTGTCTCTGCTTATTGGGTCTGATAGATGACATGCAGCATGAACACTTGTTTTTCCAGTTTCAGTTCCTCTCTCCAGGGAAGAAGTAAATGTACTTTAGGTCAGCAGGGCTTAGAAAGGAAGCTGGGCTTGGGGAACTTTGCCCTGGTCCCTCATCCCCAGCTTTTATCACTTACTTAGTGAACTGGACTCTGGGTACCAGAAGTCACCAGGAAATGTGAAATGTGAGACTGTCCTTAGATAAAGCACCAAAGCTCCCCAGGGCCAGCCTCTTGGCTTTGATGCTGGCTTCCTTGTGTCGTGCTGGAAGGAGGAAAAGACAGGTGAGCCACACAGAAGACATGCTGCTGCCTGCACGGGTGAGCCACACAGAAGGCATGCTGCTGCCCACGTGGCCTGGGCCTCCGCATCTTCCCACCATCGGCTTCCAGGAGGGCGGTTTGCCCTGTGCCTCCTGGGTGTTTCCATGCTTGATTATATCTCAGAGATAAAAGCTCTGCACCTTACCTATGATCAATTCATTTTCTTATGTTTAAGCCTACATCTGATAACAATGCTTCAATGATGCATGGTTTTGAAAAGCTCAGATATTAAAAAGGCCAGGTTCATTCATTCACCAACTCTAAAGACACATTAAATATTCTTTCAAAAAAAACTGGTGCCACTAAAAGGAAATAGAACCATATAATCAAACTTCCTTGATTCTTGTATGTATGATGTTTTCAAAAGCCAAAAATGGAGATTTTTTCAATAAAGGCTTTGTAAATGTGGTTGAGTCATTGACACCATTCTGGTGGTTTATGTTTGTTTGTTTTTTCATGTCCTCTGTGTCCTCACAAATCCCAGTGTTTGCTCATTTCTATTCTGGTTTCATTGTCCTCAAATCAGACCTGTACCTGTGGGTGAAGTACATCTAAATTTACTCTCAAATCCATAGGATCCACTGAGGAACCCAGCTTCCCTTTTTGAGAACTGAACCAACCTCTGACTATGGAATCTGATCTTCCTTTGAGATTCCTGTTAATGTGGCGAGATGAAATGAAAGTAATAGCTCAACACAGAACACAGTTCTGAACCAAGGAAGCAGCAACTCCCTCCCTTAAATGATTTTATTAGTAGTAGTATTCTGTGCCCAGCTGGTGGTCTCCTACTCTATGAAAACAGGCAGATAGCAAAATGCACAGCCCCACTCCCAACCCCCAGTCCCATAGTCCAACTTCATGTTGAATTAGTAAGGCATGGAATCTGATTGTCCTGTTTCCTTCCCCAGCATCCCAGGTTTGTAGTCCAGAGAGTCACACACAATGGCTATTCCAAAACCAATTAGCATCTATATTGTGGATATGGCAGGTGTGTCTTCTAAGTCCATCCACTTCTGTGCAGCACCCTACCCTTTACACATACTTTCCTAGTTGCCAAGCGTCCATGGGCTCTGTGGAAAAAGTAACTGATATGCAATGCTCAGTGACAGTGTCCAGTGATAGTTGCATGACTATGGAAAGTGAGTAGAAAATTTGGGAAATGTACAAGTGTTTTTTCTCTGGGTTCAAAAAGTGAATGGAACTAATGCTAACTTGAAGCATAGAAGAAAAGTGCTTTAGGGCCCTGGTTGGAGGCACAGTGGATAAGGCACCGACCTGCGAACCCAGGTGTCCCTGGTTTGATTCCCAGCCAGGGCATGTAACCATGTTGCAAGCCAGGTCTCCAGCCAGCTCTGTGGTTGGAGGCAGGTGAAAGGCAACCATGCATTGACATCTGTCTCCCTCTCTGCCTCTCTTCCTGCCCCCCTCTCTAAAAGTAATATATAAAATCTTTAAAACAAGAAAAAGAAAAGTGCTTTAGTTTTACTAAGAGGACAAGCAAAATTAAGTCATATCTTGTCTCCCCAACAAAAGCTACTTGAGGACAGGGTCTGTTTTATAGTGTTGGGGGTTCCCTTGTGATAGGTGCACAGAAAATATTACCACAGAATGATAATTATTGGTCTAAGAGAAGGCTTGTTGATCATTTAACTCCAACCCTCTGGGGTCCCTAGTACTTGGCCAGAGCTCAGTAGGTCTCAAGTGGGTTTAGGGAACTTCTCCTGCTCCCAGGACACAGAAATCCTAGCCCATCTTCACTGTCCTTGAGAATATTAGAAATGCCATACGGAGTGTAGAACTATCTTGTTCCTTAGTGAGTCCCTAAAACCAGAAACTATCCAGCAAGTGTCTCCTAAGTTCCCACCATCCCATCCTTAGGGGACTGGTGGATTCCAAAACTCTGAGGGGGTCCACCAGAGCAGTGCAAGAGGTCCCTGTGGGTGGCACCTTAGGATGGTAAGTCAAGTAGCTATGATTGTCTGCCTGATCCCTGGAAGTAAGACCTTTCTCTGCTGCCCCTCTCCTAGAAGAATTCTAGAGGGACATTGTGGAGAAAAACAAATACTTTGAGATGCATGAGAAAAATGCTAAAAATGACCATGGAAGCAAGACTCATTATAATCAGGTGCTTAATTTAATGGTTTCCAATACTAGATAATGAAGTCAGTTGGTAAAATATTGTTGCATTTCCCCCTGTTGAGCATACTGGAGATCTAGGAATTGCACCCAATAGGCAACCAGACCTTTTTGTAAACAATGGGGAGTTGCCATTTGAACATGAATAACTTAATTACTTTGTCCAACTGATAAAAGGGTAGAAAATTGCGAATTTTTTTGAACTTTTCTGTTTTATCCTTTTGGTTTTTATTTAAAATTGGAGAAGCAATGAAAAATCATTAATGCACTCTCCCTATTTATTATTTTTATTGAGGTAGAGGAGAGAATTGATAGATAAGAATGTTTTGCTAGAAATACTGAATTTTGATAGCCAAACTTATATAATATCCTGAAGCTTCTGTTCTGAAATTTTTTAACATTACAGCCATGCTGGCTTTAAAACAGTCAGTGGAAAAGTGGCAAACCAATAAAAGCACAATTTTCAGTACCTCTTACCCAATATACTAACCAATTGCATCAGCTTTGGAATATAGATAACTTTAATTTCATCCTTGGTAGGCATAAACTCTGAGATGATGACTTATCCTCTCCAAGGCTTGATTTCATTTACTCTAAAATGTGGATAACACCAAAGATCTCATAAGATTATATTAAAAATTAAATGAGAGGACATGTGTTGACATAAACAGCCATTTCCCATTTCTCTCTCAAAAATGGACATGTCCTTAATAATTGTCACTCCAAAGCCACACTAACATTGCAGTGGCTATTGTTGCCACTGAGATATTGGCTATTGTTTGTTCATGTGTATTGCACTTACTTTTTATGTAGAATTCTATTGTAAGGCATTAGAGAAGGCTTAACTTGATTGAGGGAAAATATAAAACCATGGGAGCAGTATGGTCTCCTTCCTGTTCAGGATGGTCTTCTGTTAGATTTAATCCATGTTTCACCTTCTGTCCTAGGATTTCACCTTCAAGGATTCTCTTGGACCTATGAATGGATTATGGAATAACTACAAAGGGTTATGGAATTGTCCAATATGCCTCCAATTCCTTTCAAGGAAAAGTGGTGAGTGTGAGACAATGGTTCTGATTCCCACAGCTGTGGCTTACAGTGCTAGGTCTGAGTCTAGAGTGACCTGAATGACTGGGCCTTACCTTTCCCACCAGCCCCTTAGCCAGGTCTGTGGGAATGGTTTATTTTTGTTTCTTTCTTTGCAAATGGGTTCCACTCTGTTCCTCTGGGGATACTGTGTAAATTGTTGAAGTAATAAGGACAGTGGCTCAGGATAATGACAACACAAGGGGCTGATTCAGGGAATGATGTAATGCCATTCATTCATTCTACAAATCCTCATTGAGTCCCTTTATGGCAGGTCCTGTGCTGAGGAATCACTGATGAACTAACACTGGTACAGTCCCTGTGCAGGGGATCTTCCATGCATTGAAGCAATCAGCGTGAGTCAAATAGTCCCTTTGAATGACATATAGACCTGTGCTGCTTTTCTTCTTCATGGACCTAACAATCTTGGCAGTTTCTTGATTTGGGATTCCAAGTGGTGAGGTTTCCATGTAGCCATCCCTCCTGCTGATAGAGGGAGCCTCAGAAATTATGCATCCCCACCTTCTCCAGATTTCATCAGGAAAAAGAGAAGTCCTGAAGAATATTAAGTAAAAGACATTACTACTAAGGCTACCAAGTGCCCTTCATTATAGACCAAACATGCCTACTTTAGTCAGATGTTTTTTGCCCCAATAATAGGACCCACTGTCTTCTACCTGCCTCTGCCCTAGCTCACCTAATTATAATCTGGTGTCTTGTCTCAACCTTCAAGCAGTCCATCACTGACCCTCAGGCTGCTCGTGGTGGATCTCCATGGTGGCCTCATTATTAACGTGTGTAGGTCCCCTTGTATTTACAGAGAAAATCAAGGTTGATATTCTGATTAGAGAGGACAGGTAGCAGTGGAATGGTATAGCTTTTGAAATTTAACCAAAACACTTCAAGATCTTTCTCAGGGGGAAAAATGTTTATTTTAACATGATGGGTACAGAACCCATCACCAGTTCATCAGTGAAGATATTAGCAAAATGTTTAGAATCATAAGTGGTGTCAAA
Source organism: Noctilio leporinus (assembly GCA_004026585.1). Classification (NCBI taxonomy): domain Eukaryota; kingdom Metazoa; phylum Chordata; class Mammalia; order Chiroptera; family Noctilionidae; genus Noctilio; species Noctilio leporinus. Next base: position 55,369 of record PVIW01008889.1, read on the forward strand.
TAATACAAACTACATTTAAATCAAATATAATACTATGGGCATCTTTCATGATCTCTAATCTATCATCTATGTACCTCTCTATCTATCATCTATCATCTATTTTTCATCTATCATTCCATTGTTCAACCTGTGAATGAAAAAGGGGCTACATAGTATATCTGACAAATTCAGTGAACAGAAGTAACCTCACAGGTTGATGTAATCATAAATTCTAAACCAGAGAGGTCATGGTGGGAAGTTTGGCCTCAGGCCTATAACTTCCTTATTAAAAGGTTTATCTTTGCCTGAAGCAAACCCTGTCCATCATTCTTCTTCATCTAGGTTAACACTTTGAAACATCAGAATAATATTTCCTTTTAGATCCCTCAAGAAGCTACTATCAAGGGAGCACATGATTTGCTACCTGTATACTATCCCTATTTACTGTAAATGTTAAATGTTAACTATCTTGTAACCACCAACAGAATGAAGTATACATATGTCTCTCCATTTTACTTTTTTTAAACTTAATTTTATTGTCATATTAACATCCATCCCATTTTTCCTCTGTCCCCTTCCCCATCCACCCACTACCCCCCAAAGTCAATCCCACGTGTCATCCATGTCCATGGTTCTTCCATGCTCGTTCCTTGACTAAACTGCTCCCCTTCTTTGCCCCCTCCTCCTCTCTCCCCCCTCCCCCATTCCCTCTCCGCTAGGTCCACTGAAGGTCTATTCATTGTATTCATATATCTAGTTCTGTTTTGCTTGCTTGTTTGTTTTGTTCATTATTGTCCTGTAATGGGTGAGATCATATGATATTTGTCTTTCACTGACTGGCTTATTTCACTAAGCATAATACTCTCCAGTTCCATCCATGTTGTTGCAAAGGGTAGGAGTTCCTTCTTTCTTTCTGCTGTGTAGTATTCCATTGTGTAAATGTACCAAAGTTTTTTGATCCAATCACCCACTGATGGGCACTTGGGCTGTTTCCAGGACTTGGCTATTGAAAATAGTGCTGCTATGAACATAGGGGTACATAGGTTCCTATGAATTGGTGTTTCAGGGTTCTTCAGCTATAGTCCAAGTAGTGGAATTGCTGGATCCAAAGGCAGTTCCATTTTCAGTTTTTTAAGGAAACCCCATACAGTTTTCCATAGTGGCTGCACCAGCCTACATTCCCACCAAAAGTGTATGAGGGTTCCCTTTGCCCCGCATCCTCGCCAACACTTGTTGTTTGTTGATTT
>PVIW01008890.1:0-56618 GCA_004026585.1 Noctilio leporinus
CACACATTTGAGTTCTGACGATCCCAGGTTAAATCTGGTCTCTGCTTCTTGTTTAATGGGGACCTTCAGTTAGTTACTAAAACTCTGAGCCCGAGTTTCCTCAACTATAAACTGGAAACAAAGATAAACAATTGATATGGTTGGTTAAACGAGTTGGTGTGTGTGGATAAGGGGTCCTGTCTGACTTACTGTACTGAACACAGTGTGTGGCACATGATGGGTGCTCAGAAATTACTTGCCATTTCATTGAAGGTATCTGAAAGGTAATCATTCAATTACTTTATCTTATTAGCATTTAACATGTTAACTTTTCAACTCCTTTTTATGTGTTGTTGTGAAGATTGAAATTGAATAAAGGAAGTGAAAGCTCTAATTTCTAAAGCTACCTGTTTATAGATCTAAGCATATTTTGTGTGTTCCAGAACTTCCACAGTGTTCCTTGGAATCAAATTAGTTCCATGTCTTCTGTGGCTTTGATATCTCACCACAGCACTAAATTGGGTGATCAGCACCAGAGTGTGTTCAGTGGTAAGAGTTGATTGAGCCCATATTAGAATCATGAAATCTTTAGGTTGGGAAGCCAGCCCTCCAGTATTTTAATCCCTTTTATAATGTATTCTTCCAACTTCTCATCTAGTTGTTTTTGCTTGAATTCCTTCAGGAAAAATATTTAGCTGCTCCCAGAAGTAACTCTATTTAAAGTTCTTTCTTAAATTGAATAGAAATCTAACTCCAGATTCATGGTTTCTAATCATGAAAGACTTTGCATCTGTCTGTATGCTTTGCTGAGAAGAGAGGCCATAGTTTGAATCCATTTTTCAAAGGGATCTGTGACACCAAAAAATTAAGAACTTTTGCTTTGATTATTGTCTTTCTTACCCATTCCCTACTTCTTCCTCTCACTTTCTCTAAGTTAAAAAAATCCTAGTCATCCACTTGACCACTCTGTTTAGGTTGAGGCGCATGTGGCATGCATTACTGTCTTGAAATGGCATGACTGAAAATTCATACTAGAATGTTATAAGTCATCTGATGTGGGGCCACCTTGCGCACATCTCATTCAGCACATGGGTCAGAACCACTCCTCCACCAGAAGGTATAAGACACTAGATGCAAGGATTCTGGGTTCTAGCTCTGCCTCTGTTAATTGATTTTCAACACAATCCTCTTTCTTTTATGTCAATGGTAGCTTACCATGCAAAGTAATGGAAGAGTCCTGACTGGTGTGATTCATCTTGTTGGGCGTCACTCCACAAAGCAAAAGGTCACTGGTTTGGTTCCTGGTCAGGGCACATTCCTAGGTTGTTGACTCAGTTTAAAACTTGGGATCACTTTGCAGTCAATTTCTTGAGTTTGATCCAACCACTTTTAAGTTCTGGAGTCTTAGTATATAAAACTGGGATATAGATGTTATGGACTTTGTAGGATTGTTATGGAGGTTAAACTACACAGTTCTGTTATTATATATTATTGTTGTAGATTTGTCCTCTGGTTTTCTTTTTTGAAAGTTTCCATGAAAACAAAATTTTCCCATTTTTGAAAGCATTTTTTTTAAATTGCCACATAATATTTCAGCATATGGACTATAAAGTGACAGGAGTCTTTTTTTGTTTGTTTGTATTTTAAAAATTTAGTTAATAAGCTCACATGGTTCAAAAAATACATGAAATGAAAAGCAAAATTTTTGCCTCCATCTTCTTTCCAGTTTCCTAACCTTGTGACTGCTTTTTGTGGTATAGGAGACTGTGACCCTGGGCAAGAAGTCCTGGGACAGGCCTGTAAGACTTGACAGGAAAACCAAGAATGCAGAAGGCTGGCACAGTCCATACTGGCATCAAGGGGTCCCTGGGGGAAGTAGACCTTGAGAAATACATAATATCCTCTGAAACTTGCTCTGCTTTGACTAGTTTTAGATTAATGTACACCAGATATTCAAGTTCAACTTATGCACCCTATTTTCTGTACCCACTTGGCATCATCTTATCTAGCGGACCCTGACCTGAAGCGGATCTCTGTGCTCCTTGAATTATTATCTTGTAGATAGTGTCTGTTCTCTGTAATTAGCAATGCTTGACGTTGATGGATAAGCTGTATGTGTATACTGTACATCCCTATGTGTGTCAGACTCAGTAAAAGCCCAGGGGAGAAAGAGCTCAATGCACTTCTCCCCTAGAGAGATTTGCTGGCTCTTTCTCTCCCCAGGCAGATAGATCATGCACTGGTAGACTCATTTCACCCATGGCCAGAGGACTTCTAGGCATGGGGTCTCCTTCATTTTATTACTTTTCTTGTGTATCTTTTTAGAATGTTTTTATACCTCTATACAAGATAAAAATATAATACACTCTTGTTCTCCCCTCCATTTTAAGCAAAAAATAGCATACCATATATACTGTTTTTTCACTTATCTAGGCAGTCTTTCCATATTAGTGCATAAGAGAGCTCCCTCTGTCTTCTCTTAAATATCTTCTCAGTAGTCTATGGAAAGGAATAACATTTTATTATAAATGATTTAAAAGATTTGGGGTTGTAAGAATTGGCCCTTTTCTGTTCAGTTGCAATCCAGGTTGGCACACTGACTTTCCAGATTGTCCACCTCTTCACTTCCCGTGTTGTCACTGGCTGCAGTCTTTGCAGGGCTGTGTCATCTGGCTCCACTATAGAGCCACACAGAAGCTAGTAATGAGGGAGCTAAGGAAGGTCAGTCCTGGCTGGACAGATGCCCCAAATTGTGCCTGCTCTGGATACAAGTTTCCTTATTTGTGAAGTCAGGGTTTTAACTAGATATTTTCTAATGTTTGGTTTTAATATTCTCTGATCTGGTTTTTAATCTGTGTGCTGACTAGCTACTGGTACCTTTCATTTAGCAGTGACTGTAGGCTAGGGAATGGGGTCTGAAGAGGAGGTGGCTTGGAGTAGGAGCTGGAAACACCTGGGAAATGGAGCAGGAATAGAGTAGTCCTTTTGTGAGGGGTTAGCAATGTTGCATAGGAATCGGTACAGTGCCAGCTTTATCTGTGTAAAGTATTTTGGGTAATCTGAGATTTGAACTGGTGAGAATCATATGGGGAAGGGTTTTCTCTCTCGGTTAAGATTCCCTGCAGTTTATGTGGAGTTTGCTTTTGAGTTTGTATATTTGACAAAAGTATTATTAAATTATTTTTTTAGGGGATGGTGAAAGTTTTGTGTCAGACATTTCAATCTTTGTCTTTCTGATATGTATATATGTGTATTTACATTTTAGGCAGTAGATGATTTGCTGCGGTGTGGAATTTGTTTTGAATATTTCAACATTGCAATGATGATTCCTCAGTGTTCACATAACTGTAAGTATCTACTGTTTCTTTTCTGTGACTCAGTAAAAATGTGATTTTTATGAGATAGTATTAATTTAACACCAAAGATAAGTTCATATTTATTTCTACTTTTAGCTCCATCTTGAAGTTTTCAGAAGGCCTTTTCCACCCTTTCCTCTTGGATATTGAAGTTTTTACAAAGCCTCTTATATTTTCTACCACCTCCCTTTTGGATATTTTTATGTCTTTTATAACATTTATGGCAATAAAGATTTTGGTCATGATATATGATTTTTTTAATTTGCCAAGCTCTTTTATTAGATGTTTAAATTTCAGAATTTTTGTTTTGAGCAGGATAACATGTGGTTCAAGTAACTAGTAGTTTGTGTAGTTTCAAAGGATAAAAATCCCAGTGGGGGAATTATACCACTAAAGAGTTAACTGTTTTATCACTGAACTTGCTGTGTGATGCTGGACAGACCCTTATATTGGAATCTTCTAGTATTTCTCTTTCTTTTCTTTTCTTCTTTTTTTAAGTATTTATTATTTTTAGAGAGAGGGGAAGAGAGAGAGGGAGAGAGACACCAACGTATGGTTGCCTTTCACCTGCCTCCAGCTATGACCTGGCTGAAGACCTGGCTGGAGACCTGGTTACGTGCCCTGGCTGGGAATTGAACCAGTGACCTTTAGGTTCGCAGGCTGGTGCTTTATCCACTGTGCCACCAGCCAGGGCCTAGTACTTCTCTTTCTGAGTCTAGTATGTAGATATTTTTAAATACTTGAGGCATTTAACACTTACGGGTGAACCTGTTCATAGTTCAGGAGCTGGCTGTTCAGTGTATGGATTATCTAAGTTCATGATCTAAGTCCTCTCTTTTCTTCGTTCTTTTCGTCGGTTTTTTTTTTTTTTTTTTTTTTGTCTGTCTTCCTTCCTTCCTTCCTGTCTGAGGCAGTTCCTTTATGCTCTTAATTAGCTGAGGTGTTTTTAATGAATGAGTATTGAATTTTGTTGAGTTTTCTGCATCTATGGAGATTCTCATGTGGTTTATTTCCATTATTTTATTATACGATTAATTACATTAATTGACTTGAATGTTTGAATTCCTTTTAAGAAATTTGTCTATTTAAGCTGTTCAATTTATTGGCATTGAATTTTAATACTTCTCCCAATTGTCCTTTTAATGTCTAGAGGATTGGTAGTGATGTCCACTTTTATTCCATATGCTAGAAATGTATATATTTTTTTCCTTGATTGATCTACTTAGACCTTGTCAGTTTTATTACTCTTTTTAGAGAACCAGTTTTTGGTTAATTGTTTTCTATATTTTGTCTTTTTTCTATTTCACTGATTTATACTTTATTATTTCCTTCCTTTTACTTATTTGAATTTAATTTGTTCTGTATTTCTAGCCTAAGGTAGAAGCTTAGATCATTGATGTTAGATCTTTCTTCTTTTCTAATGTAAGCATTTAATGTTGCAAATTTCTCTCTGAGCCCTGCTTTAGCTGCATTCCATACATTTTGATATGTTTTCATTTTTATTCAGTTCAAAATATATTACAAATATAAAGACTTAAATTTCTTCTTTGATCCATAAGTTACTTAGAAGTCTGTTCCAAGTATTTGGAAGTTTTTCTGATATCTTTTTAATACTAATGTCTAATTATGTTCTGGTCAAAGAACATAATGTTAAAAAATTTCAATTATTTAAACATTTTCTAGTTTAAAGAAATGAGGCTAGCATATGACACAGCATTTGGTATTTCTTGGTTAATGTTTCATGTATACTTGAAAAAAATGTCTATAAAATATCAATTAGGTCAAGTTGATAGTGCTCTTACGTCTGCTGTATCAACACTGAGAGAGGAGTGCTGAAATCTCCGAATTAATTGTGGATTTATCATTTCACTTCCATCACTGTTTGCTTTATTTTGAAGTGCTTTTATTAGATGCATACATATTTATGATTATTTTGTTTAGTTGGTGAATTGACTGTTTTGTTATCATGAAATAGCCCTCTTCTGGTAATATTCTTTGTTCTGAAGTCTACTTTTCTTCTGATATTAATGTAGCCACTCTCACTTCTTTAAGATTAGTGTCTGTATGGTTTTGCTTTTTCCATCTTTTATTTTTAATTTGTGTGTGTCTTTATATTTAAATTGACCTTTTTATAGACACCATATATTTGGGTTTTGCCCTGTAATGCAGTTTGATAATGTTTTTACTTGTAATATTCAGACCTACACTGTTTAGCACTATACTGCTCGCCTCATGTAATTAGTTACATTTTAATTAAATTAAATAAAGTTAAATATAATTAAACTACATTCTCAGCTGCCACCTTCCACAGATTTTACAGGCTGATTTCATTTAAGGAAAGACCTTCACCAGTCAGCCTAGCTAGAGATCCTCAGGGTGTCTTAAACCTTTCTGTCACCCTGGCCAATTTGGCTTGGTTGGTTGGAGCATCATCCTGGACACTGAGGGGTTGTGAATTGGATTCCTGGTTGGAGCACATGTATGGTTTGAGGGTTTGATCCCCAGTGATGGCATGTCAGGGAGACAGCTGGTCAATGCTTCTCTGTCACATCAATATCTGTCCCTCTCCTTCCTCCCTCCCTTCTTCTGTCTCTCTCTAGGAAAAATAATAGTGAAAAAGTGTCCTTAGATTATAATAATAATAAAAAAAAAAGTTAAAGAAAACTCTGTTCTGTGGATATGTCTTTTGAGTGTAAGTTATCAATGAGACATTTTGCTGGTTTCTCTTTTTATTAGTTTGTAATCTTTTGCATCTTCTGGGATCTGTGGTACTGCGAGACCTCTGGAACTATAGAAAGTTACTTTGCTCACTTCTGTTCCGGGCGGCCCCCAGGCATAGAGTATGCCAGGTCCCAGCAGCAGAGTCAGGCAAGACAGAAGCCAGCCCCTTAGGCAGTCCCTTGAAAAGCTGAAATATTGGATGCCTGCTTCTGTCTTCTCTTCCCTCCCTGGAAGAGAAGCCACTGAGCTGTATTGTTTGATGTACTGTTTGATGTACTGTGGGTTTTCTGGAGCAGCAGCAAGCTGCCCAGCTCTTTATTGTGCACAGAGGTCTGTAGGCATCTATAGTATGTTGGACCCCATCAGCACACTGAGTGGGATGAGAGAGAAACCAGTCCTTCTGGCTGCCCTCCCAAAGCTGGAACATGAGATGCATGGTGTTTCCCAGAGAGAAGAGATGTGTTTCTCCCACTTGCCCTGTGCCGAGCTGGGAGAGGCGTAATGCTAAATGAGCATGTACTAGTCCAATCTGTATTTTCAGCGACTCCCAGTCTGGAGCCCTTTCCTGTCAGTGTTTAGATTCAGTCAAGATGGAAGCTAGTTTTTTGGGCAGCCCCCTGAGAAGTCTGAGGGTTTCATTCTCTTCTCCTCAGGGAGAAGCTGGGAGTTGGGAATTTCTTTCAGATCATGTGGTGCTGAGCAGGACAAAGGAGCTGTAGCAAGTGAATGCCACAGATTTCCTACTGTCTTCTGCAGGGCTGATTTTTTTACTCACTTGGGGTGCAGGAGCATCTTAACTGCTATCTGCATTTCTCACAAAAGGAATTGGTTCATGTATTTTTGTGCTGGTATCTCCTTGGGGAAAAGAGGGTGTGGCTTCCTATTCTGCTGTCTTGCTGACGTCACCCTCTCTCTGGCTAATTTACTCTTATACTAAGGTATGGCATTCTGGGGTGTCTGCCGAATGCTGGAACTGGCAGGTAGAAAACTTAAGAACTTCTAGCCTTGTGTCACCTCTTCAGTTATTGTTCTTACCCAGGAAGCTCTTCTTTGGCCTCAGGGGTTTTCACCCTGTATATGTGCAGATTTGCCTTAATTACAGAATTGAGTAGATCTGTGTTCATATTTTTGAAGGTTATTCTATATGTGTAGCCCCTTTCTTTCTGGTACTCTGCCATACAAAACTTAATACCTGCATTGCCCTGAATGCTGATCTTTGTTTTTGTAACGAGTAAGACTGGTGCACTGTTTGGCTGTCTTCCCTGCACTGTGGGCAAGCAATGACCTGTAGGCAGCATGCTTGGGCTGTTGTTTGTGCCATTGTCCCAAGTCTGAAAAGAGTTGTTTCCTTTGCTTCACCAGTGTTTTAGTTGTTTCTGGAAGGAGGGTAATTCTAGACCCTGTTACTTTGTCATGGATGGAGGTGGGGAAGAAAGACTTTACTTTTTATGAATTCAATGAATTCTACTTAGCTGAAAAATTAGGCTTTACTTCCATTCTTTTTTTTCTTCTTTGTCACTTAGAGTTGTCATTGATGGCTTCTCTAAGAGGAAATTAGTGGAGGGTACTTTCAATAATTATAATATAGTTCATGTGTACCTATTGTTCATACTGTACCTCTCATGGTTTCGTAGGCCTTTTCTACTAAATGCCCCTTGTCACAGGTTCCCTCAAGACTAAAGCTGCTTTGAGTCTGTAGTATTGTTTTAATGACACAAAAACCCCTGGAGCTTGGTAGGAGCCAGACCTAGCTATCATGTTCTGCTCTCCACCTGGATTGACTGGAATTGGTGACTCAGAATCTTTGCCACCACTGATTGCTGCTCCTTAAACATTCAGGATTTATCATTATAAACTTTATTTTTCTCTTTTCAGTTTTTTGGATATGGTTATGAACACTGCATTTGCAGTTGCACTGTTAAGATTTGAGTGGGGTACCTGGGCAGGGTGCAGGTCCATTAAATTGGTCCAGATTAGAAAGTACATTTTGGGAGAGAGGGAGTGGACCTACTCCAGCCTATAAAATACCATAAGTGAGAATTACTCTCACTAATAGACTAATATGCTCACCTGCCAACTCTCTTTGCACTTGCACAGTTTTTCTGACTTGATAATGGGACCCGTGCTAAAAATTTGTGCTCCCACATGAAATCATTGGCTTATATATACTGTTAAATTAGCACTATTTTAAGGAGGGACCAGCAATCATTTTTCCTTTTGTGGGTTTTTACTCACAAAATTAACTGAGGCTGTGTTGAAATAAAAAGCACCTCAATTTAATTAAAAAAAAAAAAAAGATTTTATTTATTATTTCCAGAGAGAGAGGAAGGAAGAGAGGCAGAGAGGGAGAGAAACATCAATGTATGGTTGCCTTTCACCTGCCTCCAGCCTTGAACCTGGCTGGAGACCTGGCTTGCAACCTGGTTATGAGCCCTGGCTGGGGAATTGAACCAGCAGCCTTCAGATTCTCAGGCTAGTGCCTTATCCACTGTGCCACCAGCCAGGGCTCAATTTTTTTTTTTTAAGTGAGATACAAAATGTTCATTTAAAGGCCTTTGCTAAATTAAGAGGCAATATGCTATTCTTTTTTTTTATGTTTTAATTAATTTTTAAAATTTCATTTAATTTTCCTCATCCCCATTTTCCTCCCCTCTGTCCCCTTCCCCACCCACCCACTCCCCCTCAAAGTCAGTCCCACTTGTCCATGTCCATGGACATGGTATATTCAACAATAAACTATTCTTTTAGGTAAACAATGTGTTTTTATTTGATACGCTTGGAAGGCAGCAATGTGAATCAAGGTAGGGATGAGAGATAGCTACATGCACAGAGGGGCCATAGAATTACGCAGGACTGCACTTAGGGAAATGCTGGAGTGCTGCTTGTTAGCAAGTGATGTTTTTCTCTTACCAGCTAACCGGGCACTTAGCCCTGGAGCTGGAGGCAAGGACAGCCTTCTCAGCTTTCTAGGACCTCCTGTTCCTTTCATTTGGAATTGGATTTTCTGCTTTAGCTGGATACTTTAGATTTTTTTAAAATAGTTCATTTTCTCATAAAATTTTTAAGATCATACACAAAACGGGTTGGTTTAGAATTTTAGAAATTTGCTTTTTATTGTTAGGATGCTAAGCTCTTTAGATATTTGAAAGCCAGCAGGTGGCTGTATTCTGCTTGACATTAAAAATACCTCCTCCCCTGAAGGCTTGGATGTTTCTGTGAAGCTATGCTTTATGTTAGTGTTTTATTCTACCCTCCCCTCTTCCCACACTGCTCATAGTTGAGCTCTTGTGTGGAAGAACAAACTTCCCAGGCTATTTAAATAAAACTACCTAGGAATAGTGGGTCCAAAGCTCTTCAACTGCTCTAAATTGAATGGAATAACATTGTTGCTCATTAGAGAATAAATTATGTTGGTCTTCAGTTCACTAGTACATATTTGGTAGTTGACTAGTAGACTGAAATTAAGCTAAGGGTTTGATCTACTTTGGACTAAATATGGTTCTCCATATTTTAAAACAACGCATGAAAGATTATGCAGCAAAGAAAGCAGTAGCCTTATTATATATAATCTGGTACCTATGATCATCTTAGTTGAACATTATATAACTATAATGTATTTTATAAAAAAACTAAATATTTAAAATAACTAATTAGAATTATGTTAACATGGGCTCTGTTACTTATCTTTGCCACCTGTTAGCTCTGTGATCTTGAACAAGTTGGCTAAGCCCTGTGCTGCGTTTTCCTTCTTGTAAAATGCAACTAGTATTAGTAACAACCTCAAGGTTGCTATAAGGGTCAAATAAGGTAATGCGCCCTGACCAGTGTGGCTTCGTGCTTGGGTGTGCTTGGGTGTTGTCCTGCAAAGTAAAAGGTCGCTAGTTTGATTCCTGGTCAGGGCACGTGCCTAGGTTATGGGCGGGCTCCCAGTTGGGACACATTGGAGAGGCAACCAATCTGTGTTTCTCTCATGTACATTAATGTTTCTCTCTCCCTCTTTTTCTCCCTCCCTTCCCTTCTCTCTAAAAATAAACAAACATGACATATTTTTAAAAAGTGCTCATATATATAACATGCTTTATACAAAGCACACAGTAAGTGTATAAGGTCTGTCCAGAAAGTATCCAGCCACACGTGCACTTGAACGATAAAGGTGTTTCTTGAAGAAGATTCAAGAAACATTGTACATAGGACAATGATGCCTCAGTTCTCTTTCAAGTAGGCACTTTGGGAGCTCACACAGTTCTCCCAGTCACAATCAGCTGCCCTGTTGTGTTTTCCTAAATCTCATGGACAGTCTGAAATCTCTTCTCTTTCAAAGGGGATTTTAGTTTTGGAAAAAGCCAGAAGTTGCTGGGCACCAAATCTGGGCTGTAGGGCAGCTGAGTCACGTGGGTGATTTGATATTTCACCAAAACACTTTACACGAGGTGGGATGCATGAATAGGCATATTATTGTGATGAAGCTTCCAGTCATTAGTTGCTCATAGCTGTAGCGTTCTGAGTTATCCAAATAGTTGCCATGGAGGAATGTACAAACTTAATGCAAAATTGGATGCAGATTTGTTGCTCTACTCAGTCATTTTGATTGCGACGGCCACACGGTACACATGCTAACTGAAGTCTACCGCCCCCACTAGTACAGCGCAGTCATCATTGCTCACACATGCACATTCCAATCCACTCTCCTTGGCTGCCAGGATACATCAATGTAGTGCAAATTATTCTCATTATATTAACATGGTTGGACTTTTCCCAGATAGATGACGTACAATGTTACGTTAAATCATCAGAAATTGCCAATATTTGCCAATATATGCCATTTTTTGCTTCTCTGAAATGATTCTCATATGGTTTAACCTAATAGCAAAATCATATTAAGTTTACAAAAAAATTGTTCAATCAGAATCACGTATTGTGGATGTGATTTACTGACCAAAATCCAGTGAATCATTACGACTTGGGTTAGGGCCTAGGAAACTAAATTAAAATTTAAAAATAAACCTCCCTAAGTAACTCAGATAAACAGCTAGGTTTGAGAATTATTGACTTATATTGTTGCTCAGGAGACCTCTTATTGTGTAAAGAGGGTAACATTGATAGTCAAGAGCTTGAGTCTGGAGAGGAATTTTTTTTTTAAAAGATTTTATTTATTATTTCCAGAGAGGGAGGAAGGTAAAGAGGCAGAGAGGGAGAGAAACTTCAGTGTATGATTGCCTTTCACCTGCCTCCAGCCACAGACCTGACTGGAAACTTGGCTTGCAGCCAGTATGTGCCCTGGCTGGGGAATCGAACCAGTGACCTTTGGGTTCACAGGCTGGCTCCTTATCCACTATGCCACCAGCCAGGGCTTGGAGAGGAATTTTGCCTGAAAATAAATCATACCCCATATTTGATTTTGGTGTTATATGGATGGGACTTTGGACTTCAGACTTTAAAGTTGATGCTGGAATAAGACTTTCGGGGTTGGTAAAATGGGATGAGTGTCTTTTCGATAGGAGAAGGACGTGGATGTTTAAGGACAAGTGAAATGCTATGGAATGAATTGTGTTTCCCCCAAATTCATATGTTGAAGCCCTATTTCCCAAAATAATGGTATTTGGAAAGGAGACCTTTAAGAGGTAGGTAAGTTTAGATACCTATCTAAACAGGAATGGCGTCCTCATTGTAGGTTTAAGTGGTTTTATAAGAAGAGACCAGAGAGCTTGTTCTGTCTCCCTCCTGCTACGTGAGGACAGAGTGGGAGGGAGGGCATCTACAAGCCAGGAAGAGAATTCTTCCAAAAATTGTCTATACTGGCACCATGATCTTGGACTTCTCTCTTCCAGAATTTTGAGAAAATGAAATTCTGTTCTTTAAGCAACCAGTCTATGGTATTTTGCAATGGCAGCCTGAGTTGACTAAGACATCTGATTCCTCCCTCTAGTCGTCTGTATCGTTTTTGCTATTTCGCTTATACATGAGCATATATGTATATATGTCCCCTAAAAATTTCAGCAAGCAGCCAATTTTTTCTTCCAGAGATTTGATTTCAGCATTTTCTGCTAAATTTTTTCTTCTTGCTCTTGTTTAGCTCGCAATTTAACTTCTTTATTTTGCTGTCTTTATTATTATTATTATTATTTTGCAAAGTAATCTTCCTTGAAAAGTATCAACAGATCTGTGTCTTTGTACTCTTGTCCAGGGGTCTCCACAAACTTTTTAGCACACTCGATGCTATCAAACACAGCAAATATTGATCCCTTTATAGGTTTGTGCAGTGCTCTTCTCGTCTGAATGTTTAGTACTTGATCTTTATCTTCTAACTGTTCTTTTATGTTATCAAGGGTTGCATCAGTAGGGAAGCCTTTAATATATACAGATGGTTTTTTACATAATTTTTTTCCTTTTTTTAAAAAAATTATTGTTGTATTACATCCATCCCCTTTTTGCTCCCTTCTGTCCCCCTCCCCACCCATCCATTTCCCCCAAAGCCAATCCCACCTGTTGTCCATGTCCATGGTTCCTTTATACTAGGTTCTTATCTAAACTGCTCCCCTTCCTTGCCTCTGCCTCCCCCCAACCCCCTTCCCCCTGACCACTGAAGGCCTATTCACTGTGTTCATATATTTGGTTCTGTTTTGCTTGTTGTTAGTTTTGTTCATTATTGTCTTGTAATGGGTGAGATCATATGGTATTTGTCCTTCACTGACTGGCTTATTTCACTAAGCATAATACTCTCCAGTTCCATCCATATTGTTGCAAAGGGTAGGAATTCCTTCTTTCTTTTTGCTGTATGGTATCCTATTGTGTAAATGTACCAAAGTTTTTTGATCCAGTCATCGATTGCTGGGCACTTAGGCTGTTTCCAGCACTTGGCTATTGTAAATAGTGCTGCTATGGACATAGGTGTGCATAGGTTCTTATGAATTGGTGTTTCAGGATTCTTTGGGTATAGTCCAAGTAGTGGAATCGCTGAATCAAAAATACATCATTTTTATACTCATCAGTCCCTTCAGGAAGGGTTTGTTTGGTGATCTTCTGATTTTGATTTTGTCTTCATAATTTATTTCCATGAGTTCTGCCTTTGATTTGCTCAATTACGTTAAAGTCTGTTGTCAGAGGGCTTAGCCTATTGAATTCTATCATTATTTCCAAAAGCACCTAGCCTTTATCCAGTTTGGTTTGTACCTTTAAAAATTTATCCTGTGGCAAATTGGAAGTCACTAAAATAATACTCAATTTGATGATAGATTTTAGCCTCCAGAGCAGCCATTTTTTCATCACCATTTTTGGCCATTGTGAGCAACTGCTGTGTATCCTTTTCACAAGTGTTGCTGGCTTGCCTTCAATAATTTTTTTATCTTCAGTTTTCTGCAGTTTAAATATGGTACACAAAGTCATAGCGTGGTGGTTTTTTGTTTTTTTTTTTTCCCCCCATGATGTTTTGTGGGCTTCCTGGATCTGTGGTTTGGTGTCTGAGAGTAATTTTGGAGAAATTCTTCGTCATTATTGCTTGAAATAATTTTTCTCTCTCCTTTGAGTATTGCCTTTATGCGTAGTTATACCTTTTGTATTTGTCCCAGAGTTCTTAGATATTCTGTTCTGCTTTTGTTTTATTTTATTTGTTTTGTTGTTTGTTTGGCTTTTCATTTTGAAAGTTTTTATTAAAATATCCTTAAGCATAGAGATTTTTTCCCCACATGACAGTCTTCATTTCTGTTATAGCATTTTTGATCTCTAACATTTCTTTTTGAGTGAATTTTAAGATTTTTCATCTGTGCTTACATTACCCATCCATTCTTGGATTGTTGTCTGCTTTGTTCATTAGAACCCTTAGCATATTAATCATTATTGTTTTAAATGCCTAATCTGAGAATTTCAACATCCTGCCATATTTGACTCTGGTTCTCAGACTTACAGTTTCTTCAAATTGGGCATTTTGCTGTTTGATATGCCTTATAATTTTTTTCTTTTTTTTCTTTTTTTTTTTTTTAAAGTTGAAAGAATTTTTTTTAAAGATTTTATTTCATTATTTTTAGAAAGAGGGGAAGGGAGAGAGGCAGAGAGGGAGAGAGACATCATTGTATGGTTGCGTTTCACCTGCCTCCAGCTACAGGACCTGACTGGAGACTTGGTTTGCAACCTGGTTATGTGCCCTGGCTGGGGAATCGAACCTGTGACCTTTGCGTTCACAGGCCAGCACCTTATCCACTGTGCTACCAGCCAGGGCCTTAATTTTTTTCTTAATAATGGGATGTAGTGTACGCGGTAAAAGGAACTGCTGTAAATAGTCCTTTAGTGATGTGAGTTGTGTTCTTGTTGTCCTATAATTGGGTCTCAGCTCTTTAGTCAGCCTGAGTCCTTGGACTGTGCACTTCACAAGTGCTTCTCAGTTCCCCTGATGTTCCCCAACTTCCCCCAGGTTGATGGGACAGCTAGAAGTAGCTGGAGTTGGTTGTTTCCCTCCCCACAGGTTGCCTGGGCTCTGATAACACTCTAATAGAATAGGCTAGGAGGTGGTAAAATAGTTTCTCTTGAGGTCAGGTCTTGGTAAGAAGAGCACAGTGCTCTGGTGAATTTCAAAATTATTAACTTTCCACCTCCCCCTGAAGAAGGACTAGGGGATTTTTGTCTGATATCATTTTGAGAACCTGGTAGAATTCTTGGAGTTAAAACTCAGTATGTGTGAGCCCATCCCCAAAATATCTGTGTTGCCCTGGAGTTTTAGAACAGACTTGTCCACAGTGAGCCTCCAGTGATTTGTCAATTACAGTCTGGGTTTTCCTACCCCAGCTCTGGTTCCAGCAGAGATTTCTTCTCTGATTTCCATGTAAGTCTCTAATCATGGGTTTCTTCTCTGGTAAATTTTTGCTCCCTATATCCAGCCTGTGGGGGCAGCAGTTTGCTCTGTGACCCCCTTCTCTGATGGGTCTAAGAAGAGTTGTCTATTTTTCAGTCTGTTCAGCTTTTTTCTTCTTGTTAGATAGTATTGACTTCCAAGTTCCTTACATACCAAACCAGAAGCTGGAAGTCCCTTTTATTCATCTTTGCTTCCCAAAAAACTTAGCCTTTCTTTTATATAACTTGTTCTAACTTTTTCCTCCTGGATGCTCTTAACTGAGGCTGGTAGACTTGTTCATTTGCTGGATGTCTGTATCTGAGATCATACTGTCTCCTCTTTCACTAAACTGAATCCTTTTTAAAATGAAGCCCTTTCACTAAGCTGAATTTGGGCTAATAGCAGATTATCTACTAGTAAGGTGCCATTCTTCAATAATGGTCATGTCTGTTTTTTTCTTTGGAAGATCATTTTATACTGCCTTGGGTGTGAAGAATTTAGTTAATGTGAGCTTCCTACTTAAGTGCAGAAGGACTCATTAAACTGTACTTGTTTCACTGTTTTGTAAGCTCCTTGAGGTCAAGAACCTTCCATTATATATTGTTTTTTTCTTAGTGGTTGCCACAAAAGTACTTGTTAAATGTGGGATGGTGGACATCATTTATAAAGTTAGCGTGGAGTAATCCCTAATTTGATAACCTGGGTATACATTATTTCTTAAAATGTATGTATGTTATTTCAAAGTTTATATTTTAGAATGTTAGGTGGTAAATATATCTGACATGTTAACTAACATATTATCCATCCCAGGTCTTATATGTATGTTTCTTACATGTTATAGTTGGAGGATATAGAGAGTGATACATGTTGCTTATGGAGTTGTAATGTCCTAAGAACTCATGATTATTATTATTTGGTATGTTTTGCTCTCCTAAAAATGTTAGTTAATCACATTTGCAGATGTACATAGGTAGAGGTACCAGAATTTTGAGATTATAATGATATAACTTAGATGATGGGAATATTCTAGAACTTGTCAGATTATATCAGATTCCTGTATTAATATAACTTAATTAATTTATGTTGCATTTATGTTTTTGCAGACTGTTCTCTCTGTATAAGAAAATTTCTGTCCTATAAAACACAATGTCCAACTTGTTGTGTGGTAAGTTTTTCTTTTTTGTTTAAAAAAACTTATTTTCTGCTTCATGTGTACACAAAAGTCCAAGGGGAATATATGTAATTATTGACTTAAGCTATATAAAAGACATTTTCAGAAGGAACTCTAACACATGTGGAGAACTGGGCGTTGTTCAAGTGTTTATGGGGATTTCTGATAACCTAAATGTATTTGAGAAGGTAAAAACTAACTTCAAATTCAGAATGTAGCACTCAAATCTTAAGACCCATGTTTTTATTGCTCTTCATTTTTTATAATTTTTCATATTAGGTAGAAAATATGATGGTAGGATTATTTATTTCCAAATGACTAGTTTAAATATTTGTGCAGAAAACAAAAATTCAGGGCCATTGGGCTAAACCTAGCTTAAGTGGTCCCTTGCCTCTTTCCCAGAACAGACCTTTAGGGATAACACTAGGAAATTTGTTGTTATTGGTTTCTGAAGTTTTTAAAGTAGTGGGAATAGATGAAAGGATAGTTTTAATTAAAAGGGAAAGTAAACATAAGTAGTACTAAAGAAAGTGGAAGAGACAGCAAGGTCTAACAGAAAGGGCACATGGACTGGAAAGGGTTTGCTTCTGTGTGATGCATCTGGTAGGCACAGTGTTAGAAGTTCTCTGAGCTGTTGCATGAAAACCCTCTGTAAAAAGTGACAGTTTGGATGGATGTAATACAACAACAATAAAATTAAAAGAAAAAAAAAAAAGTGACAGTTTGTTTCTCAAGTCTAAGCTCTTCCAATTTAAGGCACATTGTCTTTGTCAAGATGGCATCATCATGGAGATAGACTGTATGCCATTTATGTTAAATAACTGCTGGATTTACCATTTTCCTCTTGTATTCCTGAAAACCAGTCCTGTTTTTAAGCTCCCTTTGGACATGTGTCTCTCTTAATATTATCACGTAAAAGAGCCTCTTTTTTTGTTCTTTAAGAAATTTTTGGTAAAGCTGAGTACTGGCACTCTTGCTCATATTAGATTTTATCTTAGTACAGATTATGCATGATTTTACATATGCTTTGGGGAGCTTTTATCAAACTTCCAATTGGCTGATTCTGATTCATTGTTTTTAAATATCATATTAGTGTGAAGTGAAATGCACTTTATCTTGAGGCATTCCTGGAAGACTTAATGGGATGGGAAGTCTCAGGAGGATGGATCACACATTTTCAAAAATAAGATAATGACAAATAAATTATTGTTTTTGACCTTTTTTCATCTGTTGTTTTCCTTTTCTAGACTGTCACAGAGCCAGAACTGAAAAATAACCGTGTATTAGATGAACTGGTAAAAAGCTTGAATTTTGCACGGTATGATTTGATTTTGAGACTAACTTTTAACTCCTTTTGTTTTTTATATATGTCCCTCTTTACTCTGCACTTTTGGGGGTTAGGGAATGCAGGGTTGCATATTTGGGGTAAAAAAGGGAAGCAACAACAGTTCTCAGTCATGGACAACTATAATGGTAATGGGATTTTCTCCCTTTACTTAACAGAAATCCATCCATTAAGAAACACAAGAGTTAAAATACAGACTTGAGCACTTATTTTTGGGTACTACAAAGATATTTCAGCTTCAGTTTTTATTTTTATTGTCTCAGCCTTAGAGTCAGCCATTTTCCCAAGGAGCTGTGGTTCCTTTTCCTGGAGAATGGTATTTGGAAATCAGGGTCTGGAGTGGGCTGTGCTCATCATTAGTGGGCTGTTGTTGCTTCTAGACCCTCTCAAAGGGCGGAACTGGGAAACATATGCATGTATATTTATGTGTCTACTAATCCATACGTATATATACGTATAATTACATACATCTGTAATTGTTTCTGTGTCTATTACATATTAATCCATTCATTTTTAATCTGATTTACTTAGCATGGATAAAATGGTGTGCCATGTGAAATATTAATAGGCACTTAATTAAACTCAGAGCTGTACCTTTACTTCTTGACTGTCAAATGCATGATGGTTTGATCACCCAAAGGGATATGTTTCATCAAACAGTATCTTATTATTTTTAGTGTTAATCATGCAAGTCAAGCAGGAATTTTTATTAGGAATAAATGGTGCTTAATTAATGGTTAGTTACCAATGTACTTGAGTGTGCGACTTCCAGGCTTTTTGGAGCATTTTGGAGGTACATTACATTGCTTCAAAAAATGTAAAGAGGTTTCTTCCATTAGAATTGCACATTTATTGATCAAAAAAATCAAATTTAAGTATGCTGAACTTACCTAATATGACCTTCTGGAAATTGGTTAGTTATTTCCCTAAGCAAAGTCATAAAAATGTGGTATGCTTTCTTAGATTAAGAAGCTCTGGAATTCTCTGATTCTCATAATTAAAGTTACTGCTTTTAAAATTTTTTTAATCTTTTACCAGTTAGTCTTTTAATCAGATTTTGAAGTCTGTGAGAAAAGATGGAATCAAAAGGAACTTTTCAGACAGTAATTGAGTCTGAAGGCATATGTTTTTCTTCAGATAGTACTGAAAATATATCAATCTCCCAGCTAGGAAAAAGGGAGTGCTTCAAAGCCTAGCATCTGTTTATGGAAGAGAAGAGATCGATATCTCTTGAGTTCACAGAACTTTTGGTAACTTAAAAGGAGGCCTTAGAATGATGGAATTCACCCTTTCTTCCCTCCTTCCCAAAAGGAATAGGCTAATGAATTATTCATTATGGTCATTGTCGGGTGGGAATCATTCTCTGTAGATTTGAGGTGGAGTTTATCTTTTGTTTCTCCTTTTGTTTGTCTTCTCTAAATTGCTTTATTGTGAACGTTCCTTGGACATTTGTCATATCTAAAATGCTTTGGTATCTGATTTGCACAATTATGGATGAAATTTAAGCTAGTTAATTTCATTACTTTTTAAAATCTGGTTTAAGATTCATGAGGTAAGAGTTTAATTTTATGACAAAATGTGAATGTTCATATGGTTTGTTGATTTTGTTTCTTCCTGTCTTTCCATTGCCATTTTTTGACATGATTTTTAGAAGTGTAATCTAAATGGAATAACATAAGGGTATTGGAAATAATTCTAGAGGTTTCAGACACAGCTTGACATGCACATCTTACATGTTTTTCTAACTATTGCCTTTTATTTTCAAAGAACAAGTGTTTTTCTCAACTTTATTTAAAATAATGCTCTTTAATGGTAGTGTTGAACAAAATTTAATTAAAATGTTTGTTTTCGTGGAATGTCATTCTTGACCTAAGAAGATATTGTTTCTGTATTTCTGCGTAGCAGCCCATCTACATGTATATCATTTTTAAGAATTGAGAATACAGAGCATGGGTGGCAAACACAAGACCTGCAGGCCAAATCCGGCCCTCCATCTTGTTTTATCTGGCCTGGTACCTTGTTTCTCCCTGGCTCTCTTAACTGTCTAAGGAGTAGTTACATTTATACAGTCCTAAAATTATATTGGGCCCTTTGAAGGCAACTGTGAGGCTGATGTGGCCCCTGGTGGAAATGAGTTTGACACCCCTGGTATAGAGCATACTTTAGTACTTGGATTTATTCACCATCGAAGTCTGAATTTTTCTGTTACATGTTTATTTCATGTGTAAGAATTTAAACATTTTAGATGGTAATTGTAATAGATAATTCCCTTAGCATCTCACAATAGTATGTAGAATATAATTTCATTTTATACTTTAGTTTAAAGCATGCTGGCTTCAGATTCAGGCAGCACTAGGTTTCAGTCTTGGCCCTACGACTTCTGATGTCAGTGTGATCAAGATACTAAACCTCATTGGCCTCTGTTCCACATCTGAAAAATGGGAACAATGTTGTTGATACTTTGAGGGATTGTTGTAAAGGTTAGAAATGAAGAGTTATACTCAAAGATACCAAGTATAGTGCCTGGGACAAGGGAACCTACATACAGATCCCTATTATCGTTATCGTACATATTTACCTATATTTACATTGTGCTGCCTTATTCTATGTTAATGACCTAAGGTGCTAATAAGAATTTGTGCTTTGGTGGGCCTCTGCCAGTTTAACCAAATAGTCCTAGATTGCTGTTTGCATGTTTCAGATCAGAATAAGCACTTGCAGGGAGTTTTACTAGTTACTGAAGTCCATGGACTTGATTGCATGGATTTTAGGACTGCCCTTGTCTACTCAAAGACCTATTTTGACTTTTACCTGCATTCTGAAGAGGTAAGATTATTGTATAGTTAACAAATGGGCAAGATTTGGTAACCTAAAGTCCATAATTCATCCCTCCAAAATCAGCATGTTTATGAGGAATGCCATTAGGCATTGTAATACCAACTCACTTTAATATGTATTTATAGGGATGATGAAAATTACAGGAAAAATTACCAATTCAAGTATCATTTAGAATTAATATATTTTTAAAGATTTTATTTATTATTTTTAGAGAGAGGGGAAGGGAGAAAGGCAGAGAGGGAGAGAAACATCAATGTATGGTTGCCTTCCTACCTGCCTCCAGCCACAGGCCTGACTGGAAACCTGGCTTGCAACCTGGTTATATGCCCTGACTGGGGAATCGAACCAGTTACCTTTGGGTTTGTAGACTGGCACCTTATCCATTGTGTAGAATTAATATTTTTATACTGGTCAATTTTAAAGAAGTTTTTAAAAGCTTTATTGAAATAAAATTAACATAATTTGTACATACTTAAAATGTATAATTGGATAAGTCTTGACATATGTTTATATAAAATTATAACCAAGGTCCTTGGGCCTATGCATCACCCACAAAAGTTTCTTTGTGGCTCCTTGTGACCTCTTTCTCCCCAACCTCATACCATCTTCCCCTGGCAAACACTAATCTGCTTTCTGTTACTATAGTTTGCATCTCTAGGGTTTTATATAAATAGGATTATACCTCCTAATTTTGTATACATTGCAAGGTATGGATTCAAGTTGATAATTTTTGCAGATAGATATTCAATTGTTCCAGCAACATTTGCTGAAAAGGCTATCCTGCTATTCCTAGTTTGCTGAATGTTTGTTTATCATGAAAGGGTGTTGAATTTTTGTCAGATCCTTTTCTGCATCTATGGAGATGATCATATGGTTGTTTTTCTTTGACCTGTTAGTATGCCTGTGTATTACTTTGATTTCCCTATTCTGAAACACTCTTTTGTTCCTAGGATAAATCCCATTTTGTCATAATATATAATCCTTTTTAATGTGCCACTGGATGTGGAATGCAATTATTTTGTTGAGGATTTTTGTATCTTTATTCATAGGGAATGTTGGTCTATAGTTTTCTTATGGAATCTTTCTCTGGTTTTGGCATCAGGGTAATGCTGGCCTTATAGAGTGTGATAGAAAGTATTCCTCCTCGTTCATTTTGGAAGAGTTGGAATAGGATTGATGGTTTTAAAAAATGTGTTTTATTTTTTTTAATTTATTGGGGTGACATTGGTTAATAAAATTATATAGGCTTCAGGTGTACAGTTCTAGAACAAATTGTCTGTATATTGTGTTATGTGTTCACCACCCCAAGTCAAGTCTTCCATCATTTTTAAGGTATATGAATTGCCATAAATATTCTCATGGTTTTAAATACCACTTGTACATACATGGCTTCCCAAGTTATATCTTCAGCTAGATCTCATCCCAAAACTTTAGCCTTTTATGTCCAGGTGCTCATCTCACATCGCACCTCTGGAAAGCAACTCTTGATAACATGGCCAAGACTAAGCACCAAATTCCCTATGCCATGTCCCAACCCCCATGCCAGACCTGTTGCTCCCGCAGTCTTCCTCATCTCAGAAAGTGACAACTCCATCCTTTCATTTGCCCGGTCCCAAAACACTGGGTTCATTTTTGCCCCCGCTCTTTCACACATACTCTGTCGTTCTGTCAGTAGATCCTGTTGGCCCTCTTTAAAATACTTTCAAAATCTGACAGCTTTTCATCACCTTATCAATATTTTGTCCATGAAGAAATTAATGAATTTTGTTTTAAAATTTTATTGTTGTTGTATTACATCCATCCTCTTTTGCTTCCCTCTGTCCCCCTCCCCAACCACCCATTCCCCCCAAAGTCAATCCCACCTGTTGTCCATGTCCATGGTTCCCCCATACTAGGTTCTTGTCTAAACTGCTCCCCTTCCTTGCCTCTGCCTCTCCCCTCCCCCCAACCCCTTTCTGCCTGACCACTGAAGGCCTATTCCTTGTATTCATATATTTGGTTCTGTTTTGCTTGTTGTTAGTTTTGCTCGTTATTGTCCTGTAATGGGTGAGATCATATTTAATATATTTATTTATAAAAGTTTTATTTATTTTAGAGAAAGGAGAAGAGAGGGAGAAGGAGAGGGAGAAACATAGATGTGTGGGAGAAACATGGATTGGTTGTTTCTTGCAACCCCCTATCCAGGGATCTGGCCTGCAACCTAGGCATGTGCCCTGACAGGAAATCAAACTGGTGACCCCTTGGTTTGCAGGTGATGTTCAACCTGCTGAGCCGTACCAGTTAGGGCAAAATTAATGAGTTTTAATTTTAGCTTGGGGCATAATTTTAACATTGCAATGGTACAACCATAGCCTTGTTAGCATATATTGAAGTTAGAGAGCAGATTCATAGAATAAAATTCATCTGAATTGTGAATAAGGCAAAAGCTGGAAATCCTGTGGGTTTGCCAGTGATAGTTTCATCTGTTAATTGAATAGTGTGTGTTTAACTTTGTGGTAATGAGATGAAAGCTTTTCTTAGAATCTTCTCTGTATCAAATCTAGATCCTGGGAGGAATATAGACAACTGATTATGGTTCTGTATTTTTATTTTATTTCTGTTTTCTCTCAAAGGTAAAGATCTTTTTCTTTTTCTTTTTTTTTTTTTTAAGATTTAATTTTTATTATTTTTCGGAGAGAGGGGAAGGGAGATAGGTGGAGAGGGAGCGAAACATCAATGTATGGTTGCCTTTCACCTGCCTCCAGCTACAGATCTGGTTGGAGACCTGGCTTGCAACCTGGTTATGTTGCCCTGGCTGGGAATTGAACCAGTGACCTTTGGGTTCACAGGCCGGCACCTTATCCACTGTGCCACCAGCCAGGGTCAAAAGTAAAGATCTTTAAGTTCTTTTACCTGTCCTCCCACTGCAGCTTTTATTTATTTATTTTCAAACATTTTACTATGGAAAAGAGAGCAAATAGTATAATGAACCCTCCCTTGTGTACACATCACCTATCTTAAACGTTTATCAGCTCATGGACAACCTTGATTCCTCTATACATCTACTCACCCTCCCTTAACCCTAATTACACATTTAAAAGTATTTATGGAGCAACTGGAATGCTCATACATTGCTAGTGAAGTGTAATTGATTTTAACAATTTGAAAACCAGCTTTAAAGATATGAACAAATAAATGAATACCTATTCTCACCTAGAAATTAAATTTCTAGATATGTATCAAAAGAAATTTACACTCAAAAGACATGTTCAAAACTGTTCACAGCAGCAGTATTCAAAAAATCAAAAGCAACCCCAAGTGTCCATCAAGAAGAATATGGGGAATAAATGATATATTATCACCTAAAATCTAAAGACTCATAAAAAAAGATCAGATGTTTACCACAGTGATATATTATTTGATTGGATTTCCCTTTTTGTATTGTCCTAAAGTTAAAAAAACAAAACAAAACATTCTATTAACGGTTATACTACCCAGAGATTAGTTACTTCACTAAGCGGGAAATGGTGTAAAATGAAAAAAAAACAGTAATTATTTTATTCAACTTAACAGTTTTATAGAAATCCACAAAAATTCTATTTACATCAAGGTGTCCTGCCTCATATTTAATTATCAGTCACAGTTTGAATTCTTTGACCCTTTAAATATGTCCTGAGCCTAATGGACATATTGGATATTTTATTTTTTATTTATTTTAAAGATTTTATTATTTTTTGAGAGAGAAGGGCAGGGAGGGAGGAAGAAAGGGAGAGAGGGAGAGAAACAGCAACATATAGTTGCCTTCCACCTGCCTCCAGCCAGGAACCTGGCTGGAGACCTGGCTTGCAACCTGGTTATGTGCTTTGGCTGGGGAATCGAACCAGCAACGTTTGGGTTTGCTGACTGGCACCAATCTACCTAGCCACACCAGCCAGGGCCTTGATATTTTAAATATTAATATTAATTTATTCATATCTTTAAGACTGGTTTTCAAATTGTTAAAATTGATTACGCTTCCACTAGCAAAATATGAGCATTCCAGTTGCTCCATTCTTCACCAACACTTGGTATTCCTATTCTTATTTTAGCCTTTCTGATTAAGTTTGTTTTAAAGATTTTATTTATTATCATTTTTAGAGAGAGGGGATGGGAGAGAGGCAGAGAGGGAGAGAGACATCAATGTATGGTTGCCTTTTGCCAGCTATGGACCTGGCTGGAGATCTGACTTGCAACCCGGTTATGTGTCCTGGCTGGGAATTGAACCAATGACCTTTGGGTTCGCAGGCCTGTGCCTTATCCACTGTGCCACCAGCCAGGGCTTGATTAGTAATTTTATGTAAAATTTTTGAAATTATTGTTACTGTTTTTATTTTTTTACTATTTCTTGATTTTTCTTAAACTGTGGTGCAATATGTAGTGAAATGTGTTCAGCAGGTTTGATCATTGTATTTTGATTAATGCATACATTGTGTAATCACCATCCCAGTCACCATATAAAACAATTCCATTACCATAGATCCCGTTTTCTTCTTGTAACCAGTCCCCACACCCATAGACAATCAGCATTAGGTTTCTGTCCTCACTGATTGTTCTTAACCTTCACATAGATAGAATTATGCAGTATATATTTGTTTTTTCCTTTGCTTCACATACTGTTTTATGTTATTGTGTTGTTGCTTGTATCAGTATTCATTACTGTTTAATCCTGAATAGTATTCATTATGTGAACATACATAGTTTATTTTTTATTCATTTATTGATGAATTTGGATTGTTTCCAGTTTATGGCTAGTATGGTAAAAGCTGCCATGAACATTTATGTGCAATCTTTGTGTGGGCATCTGTTTTCACTTCTTTTGGGTGCACCTCTAGGAATGAAATTGCTAGTTAACAGGGTAGATGGATATTGAACTTCATAAGAAATTGGCAAACAGTTTTGGAAGTGGGTTGGACCATACCTACCAGAGTTTCACTTGCTCCACATCCTGGATAATATTTGGTATTGTTAGTCTTTTTAGTTGTAAACCTTCTATTGTATGTGGAATGGTAACATTGTGGTTTTAATTTGCATTTCCTGGTGGGTAAGTTACCTTTTCTTGCACTTACTATTCTTAAGTCTTTGGTGAAGTGTCTGTTCCACTTTCTTACCCAATGTTTAAAAATTGTATTGTTTGTCTTTTCCTTTACTGACTTGTCATTCTTTATATATTTTGGTTAAATAATATGTATTGCATTTTCTCCCCCAGTTTGTGGCTTGTCCTTTCATTTTGTAAACAGTGTCTTTTCATGCATAGACATTTTAAATTTGATGAAGTCCATTTTATCTCTTTCTCTCTTTTTTTATGATAACTATTTTTAAAATCCTGCCTTAGAAATCTTTACTACTTTAGGTCATAAAGATTTTTTACATGTTTTCTTCTTGAATTGTTACAATTTTAACTTTTACATTTAGGTCTATGAACCTATTCATGTTACTTTTTATGTATCATGGAAGTAAAGGTCAGGATTCATTTTTTTCTCCACAGATAGTCATTTGCAACAGCACCATTTAATACAAAGACTCACTGAATTGCAGTGGTTCCTTTGTTGTATGTCAAGTGACTGCATGTGTTGGTCTAATTCTGGACACATTATATTCCATATTCTCTTTGTCTCTCTTGAAGCTAATACCACAGAGTCTTTAATAGTAAGTCTTTTAAATATGTAGTGCAAATTTTCTACTTTGATTTACTTAAAGACTGCTGACATTATAGGGCTTTGATTTCTATATAAATGTTAGAATGAATGTATCATTTCTCTCTCAAAAAAGTTGCTTGTGTTTCAATTGGTATTGCATTGACTCTCAAATCAATGTGGGGAAAATGGGCATCTTAACATTTTGAGTGTTCTAGTTCATGCATGTAGGATATCTCTATTTAACCTTTTCATAAATTTCCCTTAGCACAGTTTTATAGTTCAAGATATGAGTTATATACATTTTTGTTAAATTTATTTTCAGGTATTTAATATTTTTATGGTGTTTCATGGGATTTAAAAAAAAGATTTTGTTTATTATTTCCAGAGAGATGGGAAGGGAGAGAGGCAGAGAGGGAGAGAAACATCAATGTATGGTTGGTTGCCTTTCACCTGCCTCTGCCTGCAGACCTGGCTGGAGACCTGGCTTACAACCTAGTTAGGTGCTCTGGCTGGGAATTGAACCAGCCACCTTTGGGTTCTCAGGCTGGTGCCATTCCACTGAGCCACCAGCCAGGGCTCAAGGGGTATTTATTATAACATTAATTTTTGTTTATTCACATATGCAGCGACCTTGCAAAATTTCACTTATTCTAGTTTCTTGTAGATTTTTAAATTTTTCTATGAGCATAATAATGTAATCTGCAAATTAAAACTTTCTTTTTTCCCTACTTTTGTATCTTTTACATCTCTTGTTTTGCCTCACACAGAAGCTATGCTCCCCCAGTACAATGTGAAGAGAAATGATGGTAGTAGACACCCTAGTCTATGTTTTGACTTCAATATACAAATCCAAGAAAATGCTTCTAGGAGGAATTCTTGGAGAAGTATTGGATCATCTCCTGTTTCTCTTCTCTCAGGGAGTGTGTCCTTGTGCTGACTGTAGCCCATGCTTACAAACAGTTGTTTTATATATTTTGTCCAGATTTTAAAGTTATTCATGATTAGAGATTAACTATGATACTGGTTACTCTCCATTGCTAGATTCTGAAATCCCTCCATT
Organism: Noctilio leporinus; assembly: GCA_004026585.1. Taxonomy (NCBI): domain Eukaryota; kingdom Metazoa; phylum Chordata; class Mammalia; order Chiroptera; family Noctilionidae; genus Noctilio; species Noctilio leporinus. Next base: position 26,946 of record PVIW01008890.1, read on the forward strand.
TTCTTTTATAGACAGATTTATTGGTTTTTGAAGTCAGATATATTGCTTTGTATTGATTTTACTTTTGAAGAGACACTTTGCTTTGGTTGTCATTGTGGAGGAAGTTTTATATTTCCTAGAAATAAATATTATTCGGGAAAATGGCTTATGTAACTCATTATATATTACTTGGTATCTTAATTATCCATTGTGTTTTTTGTGTCTCAAGGAATCATCTATTGCAGTTTGCCTTAAAGTCACCACCCGTTTCTCCTGCTTCATCCTCTTCAAAGAACCTTGCCACCAAAGTATACTCTCCTATAGCCTTTAGACATTCTTCAAAGCAAGGAAGTGGGTCAATGGAGAATTTCTTGATTAGGGAAACTGGTGGTTCTACATCAAAGCTGCTGATAAGCAAGAATAAAAGCAAATCCAGCCCTCCAAAAGAGGTGAGCACTTCTGCAAAGAGAAAAGAGACACCTTCTTTGGAAAAGATAGCTTCAGGTATCGCAGACGCTAATGGTCTAGAGGCACCATCTACGTCAACTTTGAAACAAGGTACTAAAGGTAGGAAATAATTTTCATGTATGTATTTTCTTAATGGAAACCTTCTCATCCCACATGACATAGAATAAATAAGCAGTACTTTTGAGGGGGAAGAAATTTAAAGAAAGGGCAGACCATATCACAATTTACAATAGTCTCAAAAGAGGGGAGCATAAAGGGGATGGATGTAATATAACAACAATAAAAGTAAATTAAAAAAAAAGTTGTTGTAGGCAGTACTTCAAGATGTTTATTCTGTTTCTCTCTGATTCAGGCTGATTGCTCCATAAATGAAGCAATTTTAATTAGTTCACACTTTGAGTATGGCAGTAGCTTTCTTTTTTTCAGCTTTTGAATTAAAAGCTCCCTTCATGTTTTTTCTAGTTTAATCTTTAAAGAGTGCTTTGTATCTTACTATACCGCTACTTGGACACTTTCAGGCTGTTCTGATTGGTATTTACAGCCTAAAACAATTTGACCCCTGCTCTGCCTATCCAAATTTAGTCTCACCTCTGCCTCTCAAAGAATCCCTCTGGTCTAGCCAAGCTCATCTTCCCATTATGTCTTGAATATGGCCAGGGATTGGTATCCTACCACCTGCAGGCCAAATTTGGCTTGTCACACCTATTTTTGTAAATAAAGGTTCACTGGAACACAGCTATATCCTTTGTTTACATGGCTGTCATGGTTGCTTTCATGCCACATGGCAGAGTTCAGTAGTCATGATAGAGGTCCTCTAGTTCACAGAACCTGAAAACTGGTCTACCTGGCCCTTCGCAATGTGTGCCAACCCTTTCTGCCTTTTAGACTGTCCAGACTCCAATGACTCTGGTTATGTTACATAATATTGATAGCTCATATCACTAAAGTGTTAGAGCATGTTTTCTGGACTATTTGTGTATGATTTGCTTAACTTTTTGATGATGGGTCAGCTTGTTTAACTTACTGATTCTTGTATGTTCTTGCCTGTGAAGTTTAGAATAGGACCTTTTAGGCAGAAATTGTGTCATAGACATCTTTGGTATACTCATAGTACATATGGTGCAGGGCAATTAGTGGTTATTAAATGTAGGGTTGACATTAGTTTATTAGTACTCAAGTGTCTAAAATTACATAAGCATATGTAATTTTTACTTGCATTTCCTTGTATACCTTATTTTTGGTCACAAGTATGTCAATTCACAGTTCTTATGGTAGTGTTTTTAGCTTGATAAATTATTTTCTCCAGCAAATTTTTTTTTCAAATGAAATATTATAACGAATCACAATATATAAATGAGATAAAACAGTCCCTACTGCATTGGAGATGTGCTGTTCCACCTGACCTCCCCTTCGTCCCTGTCTGTCACCCATGGTGGCCTCTAGGCCTTAAGATACCCCACAGATCCCAGCAACTCAAAGAAACAGTTTGAGAATGATTGCATTTCCTAACTTGAACTTACAAATAAGAGCTAAATGAACAAATTTATAACCATTGGTCAATTGAGCAGTAGCTGACCTAAGCCAGCAAACACTTAACAGAACTATGTCCCCACCCTACCACTCTGCCTGGAGCCAAGTATGTTGTCACTCAGGTTGTTATGATTGCTTTGGACTAAACATGGATGAGTGGCTCTTAAGACTTGGAAAGACCTAAGATTAGTTTATAGTTTGGTCACACCTTGGTAGAAACAATTTAACCAAAGCATTTTCTAATAAACAAATTTACAAACTTCTTTGCAGTCTCTTCCTCTAGGCCCACGGTTGAATTATGTGACTTTCCACAATTCAGTTATTACCCGGTACAGTCTGCCCCACTCCTGTTGCCCTGAGTGTCGTTCTTTTTCTCTTCTGCTTTTCTAAGTTCAAGTTAATGTTGGGATTCTGTTTTTTATTTTAATCTATGAAAGGTGTCATGTTATATTATTTTTGCCCATGTTACAAACAATAATAGTCTTTTTTTTTTTTTTTTTTGATGCAGTGGATTGTCCTGTTTGTGGGGTTAATATTCTAGAAGATCATATTAATAAGCATTTGGACAACTGTTTAAGACGTGAAGAGAAGAAGGAAAGCCTTAGAAGGTAAGACAGTTAAGCAGTACCATTGAGCTGCTTTAGCTACGTGCCCCTTGGGCTTTATAAACTTGGGGCAAAAAGCACAGTGTTCATTTTATCCTAGTGACCAGTTGTCAGGGTTCGTCTCCCGCTTGCTCTTTCCTTTACTTCTGTCAGTTACTCTTGCATTCACTCTCCTTATTCTTTTACCACGTTGCCAATTTGACTTAACAAGATATTAGGAATTTAGGGTTAAATTTTCTTTAAAATCGTTTTCTTCTCTTAGAACTTAAGAACTACCATAAAGCCCCTTTGCCAAAGAAAGCAAGATTAGACTCTGAATATGGAACATGTTCAAATCTTCCTTTGGTTCTTAGGATGCTCAGAAGTTTTACAGTTTTAAACACAACTTTTATAAAACAAAAATTTCCCCCAAATAGCCAGTTATATACATATGATGTTAAAAGGCACTAAAGAGTATGTATGAAATGGAATGTCTTCCTACTTCAGCGCCCTACCATCCAGGTGGCATAACTAAGTTGTCATTTCAGTGTTTGCACCCAAACTTATGTTTTGCCTCCCTTATACATCAAAGTCACAGTAATTTATTTATGCAGGTCACTATTGTTATACACATAAATTGTTTAGAAATGAAATTGTAGTCAAAGGCATATTGCAGGTGTTCAGGAGTTGGTGGTTAATGAGGATAATAAGGAAGCAGAGCTGCATATTAGAGGGGTCTAGTGATGAAAGGAGAAAGAGAGATGACACAGCGGTTTGGGAAAGCAGTAATCATCAAAATCAAGGAAGATTTTATTGTTTAAAATAGAAATTGATTAAGCCTTTAGTCACTCTCCTTCCACTGTTTCCAGGGAAAGAGCAGATGATAGATGGAACAAGGTTAGGGGCTTAAGAGATGAAGTTATCTTTGATATGTAGAGATAACATTTCTTCTGAAATGGAAGAGGGCAGGAGAAGGACAATAGGTGATAATTCAGAGAGATTTGGAAAAGGAGAAGAGGGGTACCAAAGAAATTAATGGCATTGGTAGGTGGGAGCGAATTGAATGAAAGGCTCTTATGTTTGGTCTGTTTCAAAGGACTTGGAAGAGTACTTTCTAAAAACCACATTAATAAAGGAAAATCTTTTTGTAATTTGTGATTAAAGATAAATTGGGCCCTGGCTGGTGGCATAGTGGATAATAATGTGCTGGTCTGCAAACCCAAAGGTTGCTGGTTTAATTCCCATCCAGGGAACATAACCAGGTTGCAAGCCAGGTCTCCAGCCAGGGTCAGTAGCTGGAGGCAGGTGAAAAGCACCCATACATTGATGTCTCTCTCCCTTCCCCTCTCTCTGGGAATAATAAATAAAATCTTTAAAAAGAAAAGAAAAAGATAAAATGGTGTCACTTAATTTTTATGAGTAAATATGGAGTGAATTCAGGTTTCAGTGGACAAACTCATGCTGTTATAACTTACAAAATTTAACATATACACCAAGATAACTAATTTACAGTTCTATTGTAGTGTTTTTAGCTTGATAGTCTATATTTTTCCTTTAGCAAAACCTTTTTGTAGGTGAAATCTTTTAAAGTGAACTATTAACATTTAAAATAGATAAAATTGGCCCTGACTGGTGTGGCTCAGTAGATTGAGTGCCGGCTTCTGGACCAAAGAGTTCGATTCCCAGTCAGGGCACATGCCTGGGTGGGCCAGGTCCTAGTTGGGGGTGTGCAAGAGGCAACCACACATTGAGGTTTCTTTCCCTTTCTTTCTTCTTCCTTTTCCTTTTCTCTAAAAATAAATGAATGAAGTCTTTAAAATAGATAAAATTGGCCATGTGTCACTGAAATAGAGATGGAGGGCCTAGGGATAGTGCTGCTCCACCTAACCTCCCTCTTTGTCCCTGCCTATTGTCCTTGGTGGCCCCTAGGTTTCCAGATGCCTCCACAAATCCTGTACAGTTATGTGTGCACAGTACTCCCATGGAGTGGGTAAATTTGTTGCTGTGAATAAAATCAGCTGTTTTTAAGTTACTTTGTTAGTTGAGATTTGGTTTGTTAGTTGAGATTTGGAATAAATGAAATTGGATCATCCCAAGGGTTGTTTCCCATAAACCATGAATTGGATGGCCTACATTTCTTTTTAGAAATGTTTCTTCCTAAAAAAAGAGTTGGGAATGTAGAAGCTGAGCATTTTCTCCTTGAAGAGTAAGGAATCAACACTGTATCTTGCTTAGACTGCTATTTTTCTAGGTGCATCCATCATATGTACTCTAACACATTTAACTCTTTCAGTTAATCCAAAGACATACTCACCCATGTATAACTAAGTTCAGGTTCCAATAATGGTTCCAGATCCTGCTTGTGGGCCTCTGTAGCCCTGCCAGCTGCTCTGTTGTTCAACTTGGGAGCACTGCGAACTGAATCTCTCTCAGGAAAACACTGACTGTACAAGTGTATTGAAGGCTCTGAGAAGTCCTACATTAAGGATAATTTATTAGATTTTCTTTAATCCAGTAATTTCTAAATTTATTTACCCCCTGCCCCCAACCTCTTTGTCGTCATAACTCCTATCTTGCAAAACTGGTGTTTGTGAAGGTACATTTAGGGGAACATTGAGCCACCTTTCTCTTTAAAGAAGATGCATTTCTCCCTGGGGTCTGGTCATGTAAAACAGTCTCTGACATTTAAACATTTTCTCTGCCACACCCTGACAGGCCATTTCCTCAATGTGGATGACAGCCCTTAACCCATTCTGTATATCAGAGTTGATTCAAAGAATGCTCTTTTCTTTTGATGTTTTCAGGGGACTCTAAAATGTGTCAGTTTCACTAAATCATGGAAGAAAGATAGTGTCATCTGCATTTTTTGGGGAACAGTTATGAGGCTTCATGGTCTAACATTCTTGGTAGAAACTTGATTTCTGCTGGTGCTTTTCATTGTGCATGCTAGTAAACAGTATGGCTTCCCATTAGAATTTTGTAAGTTTAATCATCTATCCTTAGTAAAAATCAGTGTTTTTAGATATACAGACTTAATGAATTGTCTTTCACAATGTGCTTATACAAACTCCTACAAATGCTTCAGCTCTGGCTATCTACTCTGATTTAGCTGTAATCTTACCAGTTTTGTTCAGTTCAGTGGGCTGCCTTGTCATTATTAGAAGAGTAATTTTCAGAAAAAGGTAGTCTGTTAAGGATTTGTAAATTAAATAGTTATTTCTGACTTTTAGACTTTATTTTCTTTGAAGTGGGTTTCTTTTTCTTGAAGATTTTATTCATTATTTTTAGAGAGAGGGGAAGGGAGAGAGGCAGAAAGGGAGAGAAGCATCAATGTATGGTTCCCTTTCACCTGCCTCCAGCTACAGACCTGGCTGGAGACCTGGCTTACAACCTGGCTATGTGCCCTGCCTGGGAAATTGAACCAGTGACCTTTGGGCTTGCAGGCTAGACTTTATTGATAAAGCATAAAAGAAATAATTTAGCCAGGGAATGATATTGTTAGTTAGTAGAGAAATGTCTGGTTTTTCTTTTCATTCTATATTTAACTGTCATTTTTCTCATTATGTTCTTTACGGTTTGCATAGATTTACCCTGTAGAACCTTACTAATATAGATTTTAGGTCCCCAGTTCAGGACAGAGTGAGCTGGGAGGTGGTTTAGAGGAGTGACCAGGAATCTGCATTTTAAGTACACTCTCCAAGTGGTCCTGAGACACACTAAATTTTGGGTAGCATTGCCTTATATATGAACTAGTTATATGGAAGTTCTTTGTAAAATCTTGTTTTTTGATAAATCTATTACTTTCAACTTCCTATCAGTTTTTACCTAAACTTTTAATAGTCTGGTTTAAAAATGATTACAGTTGTAACAGTTACCTTGAATACATACGTATTTATTAAGCTCTTAATTGCCATAGTGTTGAGTTAGGCTATGTACTCAGAGAACCAGTTTACAATCAGTTTAAAACTCTTACTAGTTTCTGTTTATAAAATTTTCCTAGGCCCTGGCTGGTAACACAGTGGATAAGGTGCCGGCCTGCAAACCCAAAGGTCGCAGGTTCCATTCCCCAGCCAGGGCACATAACCAGGTTGCAAACCAGATCTCCAGTCAGGTCTGTGGCTGGAGGCAGGTGAAACGCAACTATAAATTGATGTCTCTCTCCCTCTCTGCCTCTCTCCCTTCCCCTCTTTCTAAAAATAATGAAATAAAATCTTAAAAAAAAAAAAAAAAAAATTTCCTAAGTCATTGATTCCCTTAGATAGCTTAACTTCTATTCCATTTTAACAATTAATGTTTATTAGCTGTTATTTTGGAGGGAGTAAAAGGAACTCATTTAATAGGGCTTTGTTATATTTAAAATTACAGTTTAGTGCTACAGCTTAGTGCTAATCAGCATATCAATTATGAAAATAGAATGAAGAGCCAGATAGTGATTTTGCTAATACACTTCTTGTAATGTCTTGTCTATAAATTTGTTAATATAATTAATTTAAGTTGAAGAGAACATTACCCTATTGTGTTTTTTGCTGTTGTTTTCACTTGTGTTCTTTGAAGGTGATACCGCAAGAATACCATCTACCCATCAGTTTTCTGAATGTCTGAAGTCTTTTTTTCATTGGTGGTAATGAATTAGGTAAAGGTAATCGTGTTTCAACAGGTCTTTTTATTTCACCTAGTGCTTTTGCAAAATGATTACCTTGGATTTGAGGGGCAATTTTGCCTGTGGATTAAAACTTTTTCTAAAGAAGCTATATATGATAATACTGTTAAGTCCATAGCTTAATACTCAATAGCATTTGTACTCTAATTATCTGATAACTTTTTTACAGAGATTTTGTATGGGTGCCATAGGCAAATTTTAGAAAAAGCATGCTTTAAGGAGACAGAATTAAATAAGGCTACATAAGTGTGATTCTTAGTGAAGTTCTCATAGCATTTAGTTCACAAGCCTTGTATGTGAGTCCCAAGCCTGCATCTTCAGGCCTGTCCTCTTTCTAAGACCTAAGTTTCTCTATCTGAATGCCCCGCTGGCACCTTAGTTGCATCACGTCAAACACTGTCAACTTTATTTGCAAATTTCATCCTCCTCTTTCCCGTTTTTATGTTAATGGTTCTGTTCTCCTGGTCACCCTGATATTGAGTCAGAAAATAAATTACTATTTTACATGGAAAGTGTTTGATAATTATTGATTCACAATAATCCTCAGTGATCTTTTTTTGCCCCTTTTCAGTTCTGAGCACAAAAGGAAGCCACTGCCCAAAACTGTGTATAATTTGCTATCAGATCGTGATTTGAAGAAGAAGCTAAAAGAACATGGATTATCTACTCAAGGAAGTAAACAACAGCTCATTAAAAGGCACCAAGAATTTGTACACATGTACAATGCCCAGTGTGATGCTTTGCATCCTAAATCAGGTAAAGCAATAAGATAGTGAGTTATCGTTATTGTGCATAAAGCAATGTCATATAGCTCAGGGATTATAAACCATAGAAAAAATTTTTAATAGCTATACTTGTTGAAAATAGGTAAAATATACAAATATATTTCTTCAAAAGATACTAGATTATACATTATGATAAGCCAGCCTTTCTCTGAGCCAGTCTCAGTTGCCATTCCTGTCTCAGAAGCGATAACTGCTGCCAATTTCCATGCATTTTTCCAGAGATAGTGTGGGTAAAAGAGTTGATCTAGAGCACTGGAGTTATAGTCCCAGCTTTGCAGCTCTGTGCCTGGTTGACTTGGGGCAAGTTCCTTAATTTCTTTTTTATCTCAATTTCTCATCAATAAAATAAAGGTTGTAGCACTATGTACTGCATAATGTTTTTGAGAGAAATAATTGAAAAAAACTCATGTAAAATGCCTAGCACAGTACCTTAGCAAGTAGTTGGTATTCAGTAAATGTTACCATTATTACTGTTATTATTATTAAATGTGTCCTTGATTATAACTGTTTTCTAAAGTTGTATCATATAGTCATACACCATATAACATTTCAGTTAACAATAGATCACAGATAAAACAGTGGTCCCTTAAGATCATGGTGGAGGTGAAATATTCCTATCTCCTAGTGATGTTCTAGTTTTTGTCATAACTTCAAAATACTTACCATTATATTACAGTTGCCTAGTAACATGTTGCACAGGCATGTAACCTAGGAGCAATAGGCTGTACCATATAGCCTAGGTGGTGTGCAGTAGGCCAGGCTCTCATGTAGGTTTGTGTAAGTGCACTCTGTGATGTTGCAATGACAAAATCTCCTAGTGATACATTGTTATGCAATGCATGACTGTACAGACTCTTTAATGACTTGTCCTTTTCATTTAACCACACACAAATTTTGGAATTTTCTCAATTATGAGTATATATAGAATTAATTGACAATTAAAAAACTAAAGTATAATATGGAAACACAAAAATACATGAATTAGAAGTGTATTGTGTAGTGAATTACCACAAAATAAGTTTCACAAAGGCAAAATACCTCTGTAATCCCGACTCACGTCACCACCAGCATTCTAGGAGCCCCTGTCCCCCCTGCCCCCCATCACTACTGCCTTCACTCTCATGGATGGCCACCATCTTGACCTCTAACACTATAATTCATTGTGCCTATTTTGACCTCTATTTGATTTTTGTTAATGGGATAATAAAAAGCTCATGTATATTGAGCCTGTCTTTATTTTTACAATGTTATGCTTATAAGATTCAATATTTTGCATACATTTATGATTTAAAACATTTTTTTATTGTTGCTCTAGAGCTCTAATATACACATACATATTTCACTATCCTTTCACTGATGGACATTTGGATTTTTCTTCTCTTTGGCTCGTAAGAATTATGCTGCTATGAATATTTTTTACATGTCTCTTTACATGGGCACACAAATGTTTTTAATATATATACCCAGGATTGGAAGAGTTATGTTTTTGTAGATATAGCCAAAAACTTAATGTATATTCTTATGAGGTGGGATTGTATATTCTTATGAGGCGGGTATGAGAGTTCTTGTTTTTCCACATTCTTAACATCATTAGTATAATCAGTTTTCCATTTTGGCTATTCTAATGGATCCATGGTAGTATTTCATTTTGGTTTTAATTTGAATTTCTCTAATGACTTGTAATGTTGAGCACTTTTTTTTTTTTTTTTTTTAAAGATTTTATTCATTATTTTTAGAGAGAAGGGCATGGAGGGAGTAAGAAAGGGAGAGAAACATCAATGTATGGTTGCCTTTCACCTGCCTCCAACTACAGACCTGGCTGGAGACCTGGCTTGCAACCTGGTTATGTGCCCTGACTGGGTAATTGAACCAGCAACCTTTGGGTTCACAGGCTGGTGCCTTACCCGCTGAGCCACCAGCCTGGGCCTTGAGCATATTTTTTTATGCTGTGGTTCATCTGGATATCCATTTAGGTCTTATGCTCAGTTTTTCTATGTTGTGGATTTAAAAAAATTTTTTTTTGTTCAATTTGTAGGAGTACATGAAATTTTCTGGATGTAAATCTTGCCAGATGTGTCCTTCCATTTCACCTTTTCACTCCTAATGGCTTCATTTAAGAGGAAGTTCATAATTTTAGTATAACCTAATCAGTTGCATTTTTCTTTTTGGTTAATGCTCTTTATGTCCTTGCCTACGACAAGATCATGAGGATCTTCTTTTGTTTTCTTCTAAGAGCTTTATTGTTATGCTTTTACACTTTGATCTATAGTTTATATGGATTTGATTTTAGCGTATGTTGTGAGGTAGAAAGCGAGATTCTTGTGTCTTTTTCTATATAAATAATGAATTGACACAATACCATTTATTAAAAAGCCATTGTTTCCCCATTGAACTGTCAGTATGTCTTGGTTGAGGATCAGCTAACTAAATGGTGTGTGGGTCTGGACATTGTTCATTCAGTCACTTAGCAATGTGCTGTCTCAATTAGTTTATAAGTAACTTAGAATAGACCTTGCTGTCTGTAATTTACTTCTTCCAGTTTTGTTGTTTACTAAGATTGCCTTAGTTTTTCTAAGCCCTTCATATTTCTGTATAAATTTTAGAATAAGCTTGCAAATTTCCATCCAGAAACAACCTGCTTGGATTGGCATTACACTGAGTCTATAGATCAATTTGGAGGAGTTGATACCTACACAGTATTTGAATCTTCCTATTCATTAATTTAATTTATCCCTTTGTTTTCCCTTTCTTTCAGTTATGTTTTATAGTATTCAGTATGAAGGTTATTTTTTTACAGACTTATTTATGGGTATTATTTTTTTAAAGGTTCCATTCATTATTTTTAGAGAGAAGGGGGGCGGGGGAATAGAGGCAGAGAGGAAGAGAGCTATCAATGTATAGTTGCCTTTCACCTGCCTCCAGCCACAGAACTGGCTGGAGACCTGAATTGCAACCTGGTTACGTGTGCCTTGGCTGGGAATTGAACCAGTGACCTTTGGGTTTTCAGGCTGGCACGTTGTCCACTGTGCCACCAGCCAGGGCATAGTATTTGATATTTTTGATGCAGTTGAAGTGGTATACTATTTTAAAATGTCAATATGTATTTATTTGTTACTGGTATATAAAAATACAACTGGTTTTATATATTTTTGTATCCCATGACTTGTTACATTCACTTTTTATGTCCGCATTAAGAAAATTGAGTTATAATTTACTTAGGCTATAATTAATTCTTTTAAGGTGTACAGATGTCACTTTAGTCAAAATATAGAACATTCTATTCACCCTCAAAAGTTCCTCTGCCTCTTTGTAGTAAGTTTTCCCCTCTTATCCTAGGAAATACTGGTCTCTTTCATGTCCCTGAAGTTTTGCCTTTTCTAAAATGCCAGATAAATGTAGTTATACAAATTATATAGTTTTCTGTACTTCTTTCTTACTTCTTTTAGCCCAGTGCTTTTGAGCTTTGTCCCTGTTGTTGCATTTATTAGTAGTTCATTCATTTTTATTGTGTGGCTGTACTACGTATTAACTGGCTTGTCTCCATTTTTTGGCTATTAGAGGTAAAGTTGCTATGGACATGGGCTTACTGATTTTTGTTTAGCTATATGTTTTTATTTCTCTTGGATAAACACCAGGAGTAGAATTAATTGGTGGGTCATGTGGTTGGTGTGTGCTTAAAAATACAAGAAATTTTCATGCTGTTTCTAAATGGCTATACCATTTTGTCTTTGTGAGAGGTCCGTTGGCTTTGTTCGGTCTTTTACTTGTTTTTAAGACAGAGTGGCAACTTTCAAGCTCTTTACAGGCAGAGCTAGAAACTGGAAGATTATTTCATTTAAATGAAATCATACAATATGTGGCCTTTAGTGGCTGAGTTCATTCACTTAGCATACTTTCAAGGTTTATCCATGGTCAAGTACCTCATTCATTTTTATTGCAGAATATAATTTCATTGTATGGATATGCCATGTGTTTTGCCCATTCATCAGTTGATTGCTATCTGGGATTTTTTCACTTTTTGGGTGCTGAGAAATATTCATGTACATGTTTCATTTCTCTTGGGTATGTCCCTAAGAGGGGTAACACACTTTGAACATTGTAAAGAACTGCCAGACTGTTTTCTAATGTGGCTACATTTTATATCCTACTAATAGTGTGTGAGGGTTCTAGTTTCTCCACATGGTTGCCACCACTTGTTATTCTGTCTTCTATATCACAGCCAGTCTAGTGGGTGTGAAGTGGTGTATCATTGTGATTTTGATTGGCATTACATTGCTTTTTGAATATTAAGCCCACCATTTATCTTTAGCAAGTAATTATACATTGTATCTAAGTTGATGAATTTATAACATACCACCTTTTTAAAATGTAATATTCCTTCATAGCCTTGTAATGTCTGTGGGATCTATGGTGATGTCCTGACTTTCATTTTTATTATTAGAAATATTTGTTCTTTTTTCTTGATTAGTTTACCTACAGGTTATCAATTTTCTTATTTTTCCAAAGAATCAGCTTTCAGTTTCACTGATTTTTTTCTTTTTTGTGTGTGTTTTGTATTTCATTTAATTCCACTTTTATCCTTATTTTATTTTCTTATCTACTTTCTTTTAGATTTAATTTGGTCTTTATTTTTAGTTTATTATGGTGGAAGCTTAGATAATTAAGTTCAGATTGTTTTTTAATGTAAATATTTAAATCTGAAAAGTTTTCTCTAAGCATTATTTTACCTGCATCCACAAATATATATGTGTGTGTGTGTGTGTGTGTGTAGTTTTGATTTGTTTTGTTTTGTTTTTTTCAATTTGATTAAAATTAAAATGTTTTCTAATTTTGCTGTGATTTCTTTGATTCATTTAGAAGTGTTTTCCAATTTCTACATATTTGGATATTTCTTTTTATTACTCATTTTAAAAATTTGATTTCACTGTACCAATTCTGTGTAATATCAGGCCTTTTATTTTTATTTAGACTTGTTTTATAACTCAGTATTCAATCTTCCTTGGTGAATGTTACATAAGCACTTGGAAATTTTGCTTATAAATGTTAGTTATGTAAAGTTGCTTGGTAGTATATTCAAGTCTTCTACATCCTTACTGTATATGTTTATTTTATCATCCTATCAAAACCTCCAAGTATATTTACAGATTTTCCCATTTTTTTTCTTTGAATGGTTTCAGTTTTTACTACATTTTGATCTAGGTAATTAGGTGTATGTGCATTTAGCATTATTGTGTCTTCTTGACGAATTAACCTATTTATTATTATGAAATGTTTATCTTTGCCCCTTGTAGTATTCTTTGTCTAAAAATCTACTTTATGTGCTTTAAATATAGCCACTATAATTTATCTTATTTCACACTTTTTCTTTAAACCTATCATGTAATTCACTTTAAGCTATTTTATTATTTTTTTGTAAGTATAATGGTTTGGGTTTGCTTTTTAAATTTAGTTTTTTAATTTTATTTAATCTCTTTGGTTGGGTGTAAGTCTGCTATCTTGTTCTTTGTTTTCTGTTTGTCCTAACCATTCTTTGTTTTTTTCTTGATTTCTTTTGGATTATTTTAGTTTTCCATTTTATTTCCACTATTGTCTTCTTAGCTATACATCTGTTTAATTTGTTTTGGTGATTATTTTGGAGTGTAACATTTGCATCTTATCACAGTCTACTGCAGATAACCTCCTACATATATAATGTAAGGACCTTATGACTCCTATCCTTTGTTTTATAGTTGTCATAGACTTTTCTTCTATAAATGCTATAACCCCCATAATACCTTGTTACCATTTTTTTTTTTTTTTTTGCTTTTAACTGTCAGTTTTCTTACAAATAAAATTAAAAATGCAGAAGTTGGTATGTGCCTACATATTTACTATTTCTAGTACTTTTTAATTTCTTAGGATTCAGGCTTCCATCTAATGTCAATTTTTTTGGCCTGAAAAAGGTTAGTATTTCTTGTAGTACAAATGTGCTGTTGAGACAAATTCTCTTAGCTGTTATTTGTCTGAAAAAGTCTAATTTTGCATTCTTAAAAAAATTTTTTTTGAAAATAATTTTGAACTCATGGGAAAATTGGAACACTTGTAAAGAACAATAACATACCCATTACACTGATTCACCTATTTGCCTCATTTGCTTTATGAGCTATTGTTTCTCTCTGTGTATGAATGTATGAATGTATTTTTATAATGTATGAATGTATGTGTTTGTGTGTGTACATCATTATGCACATTTTTAAAAAATTTGAGAGTAAGTTGTGTAAGCTTGACTCTTGATCCTTTAATTACTTCATTAGGTATTTCCTAAGAAAAAGAATATTCTTTTATTGCCACAGTATAATCATCAATTTCAGTTAATTCACCTTTGTTACAGCACTTAATTATCTGTATTCTGGTTCCAGCTGTGGACCCAGAAATAGCCTTTATAGATGTTCTTCCCTCCAATACAGGATCACACACTCACATGCTGCGCTTAGTCTTTGTATCTTTTCATTCTCTTTCAGTCTGGAACAATTCCTCAACCTTTCTTTGTTATTTTATGACATTGGCAATTTAGAAGAATACAGTCTTTGTTTTTGTGGATTTTTCCCTTAAATAAAATGTTTCTCATTTTGACTTTGTCTAACATTTTCTTAAAACATTCAGGTTTTGCATTTCTGAGTGTTGATGAACTGCTAGCTACTTCCTGTATTTGATTGGTTTCAATACTATACATATTCTATATGTTATCTTTTGTCCTTTTCAAAATATCGGTCATATTCAGAGGTGTTTGATCTTTGTGCTCCTCATTTGTGATGGCAGGTTTGATTACCTTATCAATTTCTCCATTGTAGTGTCCCCTTGATAATAATAAGAAATCTGTAAAGAGACATTTTAATACCATGTATATATTGTATACCTCATGAAAATTTCATCACTCTATTTCTGCATTCTTTGGTAATTTTACCTGAATGTATCTTTTCTTTGAAAGTTGCAAAATGATAATTTTTCTAATTTCAGCACTCCTTCCACATTTCCAGTTGCCACTTGCCATGGTTCTGAAAACAAAAACCCTCCCCCCCACTTTGTCTAGGATCCATATAGATTCACATGTTTATGACTTATTGTCATCCTTATTTTGGTTTTATGTTTTTCCAGATTTGGCCAGTGGGAGCTTCTTTATGGTAACTTCTGGTCCTCATGACATGCCCTATTATTTAATATACCCATACGTATAAAAACACATATATAGTGCTTGCTTCGGCAGCACATATACTAAAATTAGAACGATACAGAGATTAGCATGGCCCCTGTGCAAGGGTGACACGCAAATTCATGAAGTGTTACATATTTTGGGGGAAGGGGACAGAGGAGAGTAAAAGGGATAGATGTAATACACAACAATAAAATTTAAAAAATAACCCTCCCCCCCAAAAAAAAATATATATATTTAACCATTTCCTTATATCTAGAATAGCAAGATAGTGCAGGCCCATCTTGTTTTTCTCTGTCCCAGTCCTGGAATCAGCCATTTTCCTGAGGGGCAGGAACCAAGATATGGTTCCTTTGCTGCTAGGTTCTCTTCAACAGGTGGAATATATGCATACATAAACATATTAGCACACACATCTAAATCCATTTACACTTGAAATGATGAGAATATACTAATAGCTCTACTTTGAATCTAGCCCCACAGGGTTCTTCATTAACTTTTCTCTATTCCATTTTTGTAGTTTTTTTCCCCCAGGGAGAATCTTCCCTCCTATAGCATTAGCACATTTACTAATTTGTTCAATTCTGTAATGCATCTAAAATAGTTTCAGAATTGTTCCATCCACACTACTATATCACTGCAAAACAGACCTACCTATATGAAAGAATTCCAGATTTTTTTTACTCCTCTCTACCCAGCCTTCCCTCTTCCATCCTCCGCGGCCTGGACTGAGGATATGTAGTCAAATACTGTGTTAAGTTCCTTTTTGTCTCTTTTTATTGTGGTTGTGTATTTGAAATATAGTAGGGGCTCATTTATTTTACTTTGTTTTCTTTTTTGTTATTGCCGTTTAGTATCCCTCTTTTCAGTACAAGAAATTAAAAAAATAAATGAAAATTTTAAAAGGTGTATTTTTACAATGCACTTGTTGCCATCAGAAAAGTATTACAGACAGCCCTGGCTGGTATAACTCAGTGGATTGAGTGCTGGCCTGTGAACCAGAGGGTTACCTGTTCAATTCCCCATTAAGGCACACACCTGGGTTGCAGGCTGTGTGGGAGGCAACCACCCACTGATGTTCCTCTCCCTCTCTTTCTCCCTCCCTTCCCCAGATGGGAGTTGTGTGGGAGGCAACCACCCATTGATGTTCCTCTCCCTCTCTTTCTCCCTCCCTTCCCCTTTCTTAAAAAATAAAGTGTTTTTAAAAGAAGTATTACATTCAGTAGCAGTTTTGTTTGTTTTTGTTTCAAGAGTGTTCCTAATTGCTTCTTTTTATGATGAATTTTTATGATGTTAGCTTAAAAATTCTTGTCAGGTAATTCTAACATCAGAGTCATCTTTAGTGTTGGTCTTCTCTCATTCAAGTTGTGATTTTCCTGCTTCTTACTATGAAAAGTGTTTTTATTGTATTTTGGACAATATTATGTAATATAATGAGATTCTAGATCCTATTTATTGTTTTAGCAGGTAGTCACTCTGTTCTGGTTTAGCACTCAGATCCTGGCCTACTTTTGTGGACTGATTCTAATGACAATTTAGTTTTCAGAGCCCATGCAGGGCCCAGGTCTGTGACATTTAATTGCTCCCCATGGCCACTCTGAAAGCCTGGTATCCCATACTAGGTTCAGTTCTCAAACTTTTTGCCATGTTGTAGACATTTGGTCAGGGGTTTGTCCAGATTTCCTGTGCAAGTTTAAAGAATGATGGTTTGAGATCCTCCCTCCAAGCCCTTAGTTTACCACTAGTTTCAATATCCCTTGTGCTTTAGGTTGGTGGCTGCATTACCAGAAGTTTTTTTGTTTGTTTTTCAAATGTACCTGTACCATTGACACAGGATTTCCCTATTAGTCTGTGCCTCAAAGAGCCTCTTTGTGCTCACTTTTCCCCTGCTGGTTGATTATTGTTATTTATCATTGGAGCGTGCTAGCTCACTGGTAAGCAGCATGGGGTCATTCTCTTGTTCTCTTTTAGCCTCAGTCTTAGGCAGGCTCTGTGATCTGGGTCTCAGGGGTGCAGCTGTCTCAGTGCTCTTGGTCTCCCCTAGTGGCTGGGGTCCTGTGGTGGTTCTAGCCTTATGGTAGTTTCCTGAACCTCCTGCAGGTTTCATTTGTTTCCTTCCCCTTCCATGCCACCCCCCCACCCCCCAACGTTGGGTCATTTACCTGTGTTCTGGGGACTGCAGTTGTGCTGACCATTCCTCAGTGACTGACTGCTTTTGTTTCTTAAAGATCTGGTAGGGCTTCATGTGTTTCCTGCAATGGGGGCTCTTCTTTCCAGGCCTGGATCTGGAGGGAGACTTTTTCTGATTTCCTGCCCTTACCCCGGTAGTTCTGGTGAGTACTCAGTAAAATTTATAGACAGTAGCCTTGGAATAGTTGGAACTGCCCTTGAGACAAAGCTTCCCAGGATTTTTATACTTCTATTGTGGTTCACCCTTAGCCATTTTTAATTCATCAAAATGTTTAGGTGAAAATTTTCTTACCCAGAGGTTGGGTGGTCCCAGTCTTTCTCCCATGCCCTGCCTTACGTCAGTCATTTTTATCATCCACTCTGTCCTCTAAGGCACCTGCCTTTCCTTTGATTTCAGGCTGGTTGGTTACCCTGTGACTTAGCTCTGACAGATTCAAGAAAAGTTACAGTTTTCATAGATTATCAAGCATTTTCTTATTGTTAAGGTGGGAATGTCATTATATCCAGCCCTCTACATCATAAAAAGAATCAGAAGTTTACCTAAAAGATTTAAGCCACTAAATTGTATGCAATCCTAATAGAGTTTCCTTAATAACTTAGAAGAGAGTTTATCAGATTTTCTATACCTTGAATGAAACTTGTGTTAATAATGGGTTGGATATAATATATACAAGTGGTCTCTGTTTATACCATGATCTATTAAATTTATGTAAGCTGTTCATGCTCACAGAGATATTATGTTGTTTCTATTGTTTTTTATTAGTGAGACAAAAGGTACCTCCCAATGTATCTTTTATATAAAACAAATTTTACATTGAGATAATTGCATTCTTAAATGATACTTTTGGGGTCTGTGGTTTTTATAAAATCTTTAAAATGGGATTATGTCAAATTTCCATAAAAATAGAGTGGAGAATGTGATTCCCCTCATACTGTCCGGCTTAAACAGTATTGACCCATGCCTAATGTGTGTCATCTGTTTTTTATTTACATTCCTCCCACCCATGAATTATTTTGAAGCAAATTCTGGATGTAGTATCTTTTTGTGTACAAATGTGTATATAAGAGATTTTAGGTTTTTATTCTGTACCATATTTTTTTTAGTTTTAAAATGTTGACTCTAGAGGCAGAAAGATAATGCTTGCAAATTCAATGCTATTTGCATTCCAAGGCATATCTATATATGTCAGAGTGTGTTCCAGATCTCTGATGTTTGTAATTGGTAACTTCACCTGCTAACAAAAGTTCTGGTGGCAAGGCCACTTCCTCTTGTATTTGTGGACCTCTGTGCCTCCTTGAAAATAGCCTGTTGTACCTTGTTTAGTGTATTGGAGTTTGAGTGGATATTCCCTAATAATTTAATTCACACTAATAAATTAATCTTCATATTTCATTGAGACTTCTCAATGAAAGAGCACAATGACTTTATTGTATTTTTCTGGTTATATTTTAAACTGCATATATAAGAGTTCAGTGTTTTAACTGTTATTTTAAAAACTTTTATTTTGAAATAACTTTAGCCTTATAGAAAAATAATGAAAATGGGACAGGGAATTTACATGTACCCATCATGCAGCTTCATTGTTAACAACTTATCTGACCATCGTACAATGATCAGAACCATGTAATTAACATTGGCTATATGTCTTTATTTTAACAGCTGCTGAAATAGTTCAAGAAATCGAAAATATGGAGAAGACCAGGATGCGTCTTGAAGCTAGTAAACTCAATGAAAATGTATGTTACAGCTTATTTCACTATCTGGGTATAAATAAAGAAAAGAAAAGTTGAATACTATATTAAAATTAAAGCAAGCCAGTATACATTACATCTGTTCAATGGGAAATGTACTAAAACACATTTCCATTTAATATATTATGATTTACTTGCAGCTCATTTTTTAGCACAAAATTCTGTCAGTCGTCTAGCATGACATGCAGTCTAAATAAGTTAGAATCCTTGGAAAAAACATGCTTATATACATACAGTCATCTATAAGGTAGCCTCTGTATTGGTCCTTTCTCTGTTGGTTGCAACTGATAAGCTGTTTAACCTCTGCAGCCCTTATCATCCTCATCTGTAAAACGCAGGGGCTGAACTCTATGATCTTTGAGATTACCTTTTAGTTCTGGCATTCAGCAGTTCTTGATTATAGTGATTGAGAAATTAAGTAATTGTAGGAGTTTATGAGGATTGAATGTCTATTGAGCTTATTGAAGGAATTAGAGACCTAAAACTTTTCACTATTGCCTTCTTCTAGCATGATGGCCCAAAGCTTGAGGAAGAATGTCAAAGAAGAAAGTAGTCATTGTGTCCTATGACACTGGAGGAAGTGTTTTGGGCTCTTTTTTCTAGACCATCAGTAATGTATTTGTAAGGAAAACAACGACCTTAGGGAAGTGAGTTTATAATCGGGTAGTAGAAAAAATGAGATTTTCGTTGACTTTATTTCTACCTATGTGCCAATTGTAAGGTGGAGAGTATAGTGAATAATGTGAGTAGACGTCTGATCTTTTAAGTCTAAGATTTTAAAAAGTGGAACTAGAAATTTAACATCAGGCCTTGTATTTTCCCTATATTATATTTCTTATAGATTTGAGGAAGGTACGTTGGGAAAGATAGAAGGGAAACAAGAAGATTTACCTTATTAATGATCTGCTAAATGTCTTCAGCCTTATGCTTTAAAATGTCATCTATTATATTAATATGAAAAATTAAGTATTAAAAATACAGAATTTAATATTTGTATTAGTACTTCATATATTTCTAATCGAATCTATATTGTATTTTCTACTGATGAGAAATAAGTAATGAGTAAATTGCATACTAATTATGATACTCAAGGGAAGTAAACAGGAGTTACTTTTCCTAGGTATATATAAACCAAAAATGAGCACTTATTGTACTCTATTTTAAGCATTCACATTTGAGATTTTAAAGTTTATAGTACTGATTTCTATTTTTGTAATTTAATGGATTTATAATGAATAATTTATGGATCATTTTAGATAATGATTTTTACGAAGGACCAAACAGAAAAGGAAATAGATGAAATTCACAGTAAATATCGTAAGTTGTGTGATGTTTGTTCTTAATTTGCAAAGAATTTGGGTTGCATCTTTTTATCTTAAGTAGATTTAAAATGTTTTTTATATTAATGATTAATACAAACTTTTCTTGTTAAAATTACCTAAGACTGAATTTTAGTTGCGTTTGTTAAGGCAGTGACCTTTTTTATCAGTGTGCTTGCTTTTTGATTTGTGACTAACATTTATTCTACTTTGAGCTTATCACTAAGCACTTTGCAAATATTAACTAGTTGCTCTCAGAGCATCTCTGTGAGAAGAAAATGAGATTGAAATGGAATTATTTCTGACTTTTCCATCCTGTCCTCAGGTCACTCAATGACAATACTTCTATAAAGAATTTCAGCATTTAATAGCTTGTGAATTTGTACCAGAAGAGTTTTTATTTTATTAGGGCTAGCACATTGCTGTTTTGTCAGTAGTTACATAGCTTTTATTCTTTGGTTTGTTTTTAGTTTAAATTTACATTTTAAATACTTGGCAAACAGTAGATGGTTCATAAATATTTCTTGAATGAGTATACCACATGTCCTGTGTTTTAGTTGTGCCAGGAGAAATTTGTTTTCTAAGCTTTGAAGGGGCAGATCCAGCAGTGGTCTGTTTGAGGGGAGAGGAGGAAGTAGTTGTTAGTGCACAGGCACTGAGTGTAGGTGTATTGACCTGTGCCTTCCTAGACTCTGCCGACCATAGGCTGGACAGCAGGAGTCACAGCTCTGTTGTTAAGAAAGAGAAGTATGGTGTGATTTTTTTTTTTAATCAACTTTTGGGAAGTCAAAGCAGTTTTTCTTGAGACAGGAGATAGAGACTATCAAATGACCGCTGAATTGACAAAACTAAAGCCTGTAACAATAAGAAAAGCAAAATTTACATGGAGAAAAAGTAATTTAAATCATTAAAAGAATGTTATCTAATAAATATGCCACACTAAGGAAGAAGTAGATTAGATACAGGCAAGATAATATACAAATATCTATTCCCTGCCATTTAAATAGCTTAAAAAAAGCTTAACTTTACTAAATAGCTCATGTTAATATAATTGATTTAGCTCTAAAATAAACCTCAGTAGATACTTTTAACAAAAAGCAAACCTTTCAGGCACTTCTAAAGCTTAAGTGCTTAGCCTTGTAGTTTAGCCTTGTGTTGTGATTTGGTATTGGGCTCCAAATATACTATTGATTTCTGTTCTTCATTTAAACAATTTATATTTCACATGCATGTAGTTTTTGAAAAATCACATATGTCTACAAGGTTTATTATAAAAAAACAAAACTTTCTTGCCTCCTCTACCACCAACCAACTTGTCTTCATTCCTACTGCCTGGAAATAACAGTTGTCAGGACTTTTGGCTCTTGTTTTGGTGATTATTTTTATGAAAAGATTCTTTCTGCTATTTCTTGAAATGTTTCAGTTTTTCATGTTAACTATTGGTTGATGTCCCAATATGAAGACTTAAGATTTAGCTCTTTTATACATCTGACCCCTACCTTTGCCCTTTTATATGTACTTACAGTGTCTTATATTTTTTCTTATCACTCTTCCATTTGTTCATTCAGTACAAGTGTTTTGAGTACGTACTAGTATATGCAAGACACTTTGTAGGTGCTAAGGATATGGAACAACCAAGACAGCCAATAAAGCTCATCTTTTTGGAGTTTATATTTGAGTATTTTATTTTATTTTATTAAAAAAAAAATTAATGCTATTTTTTAGAGAGAGGGGAAGGGAGAGAGGCCGAGAGGGCAATGTATGGTTGCCTTTCATCTGCCTCCAGCTATGGACCTGGCTGGAGACCTGGCTTGCAACCTGGTTATGTGCCCTGGCTGGGAATCAAACCAGGACCTTTGGGTTCACAGGCCAGTGACTTATCCACTGTGCCACCAGCCAGGGCTGATAAGTCTTCTTAATGAAGATTGTGAATTGCTCCAGTAAGAGACAAAATCTTAGCCTGATGGGAAGTTACTCTACTTGCCTGCCATGAGAGACATATTTTTGAGCTCTTCATGTTTTTTGCCTTGATGAAATTTAGTTTCATGTTTTGCTGGAAAACAAAAGCAGCTCCAATGAGCATTCCTGTTACTTCCTGAAACTTTTCCTTGGGAGTGTCAGCTTAAGCTTGTGAAGAAAGCAAGGCATTTTAACATAGTTCATTTATTCCCTTGTACTTTTGTTTGGTCATTAATTCAACAAGTATTTATTGAACATCCATGTGCCAGCTGCTATTCTATGTATTGTGTAATACAGCAGTGAAAAAGATACATAGATCGCTTTTTTAATAGAGCTTTCATCCTAGTAGCAGAAAGATAATATAATAAGCCAGCAGATGGGTATTACACAATTTTAGGTAGCAAATGCTATACAGAAACAAAACAGTAGTATGAGAGAAATTATGGGGGCATTAAGTAAAGTAGTGTGTAAAAGGCTTTTCTTGAGGAGTGGACATTTGAAATGAGACATGAGGAAAAGGAAATAAAAATAAAGAGGCAGCCAGTCACTGAGCTGAAAAAGAGTATTCTAGACAGGGAACATGAAGGGCATAGGCCCTAAAGTAGAAACAAAGGAGGTAAATGTAGTTAGGGTGTTGCAGTGAGTGACAGGGGCAGGTGTATAGGGATGGGAGGCCCAGGTCATATATGAACTTGGAAGATTTTATTTTGAATTTTATTATCAGTGCTCTGAGAAGCCATTGGAAGGTTAAAATGATAAGTAATACAATTTTTATATCCATTTAAAAAGAACATTGTATTTATTGAGTAGAGAATAAATTATAGGCAGCAAGCAATAGTAAGAAAACTAGTCTGGAGGCTCATCACTCAAACAATATTTATTTATTTTAAAAAGATTTTATTTATTATTTCCAGAGAGAGAAAGGGAGAGAGGAAGAGAGGGAGAGAAACATCAATGTATGGTTGCCTTTCACTTGCCTCCAGCCAAGGAACTAGCTGGAAACGTGGCTTGCAACCTGGTTATGTACCCTGGCTGAAGAATCGAACCAGCAACCTTTGGGTTTGTAGGCCAGCACCTTATCCACTGTGCCACCAGCCAGGGCCTCAAACAGTATTTATTGATCATCAATTACCGCATCCCAGTCAGGATTCTAGGTGTTGGAAATATAATATTTAACAGAGTAAGTCTCTGCTTACATGGGGCTTACATTCTAACAGGACTAGTCAGACAATAAACAAATGAGTAAGTTATGAAATAGAGAGTGATCCATACGATGAAGAAATGTAAGGCAGGGATAGAGTGATGCAGCTACTATTCAGATTTGGTGGTCAGGGAAGGCCTCTTTTCAAAGGAGAAATGATATATGAGAAGAGCCCTGAAGTGATGCTGCTGTAGTAAATTGCGACAGAGCTATGACCTAGTCTAGGCTGGCAGCAATATAGAATTAAGATGGACAGTTCAAAGTTAACGTTGAAGTAGAACCAGTGGTATGCACTGATGAATTTAATACAGGTCGGGGGTGGGGGTGTTACTAAAAGAATTAAGAATAACTTTTAACATTTTTTATTTGATCAACTGGAGAAATAATGGTGCCATTTACTGACATGGAGACCAGGGGTGGATTATGGATGGGGAAAAGGATTTTAATGGCTAGCCAAGCAGAAAAGAGAATTAGGTATGAGTGCATGAGCTGCCTAACAAACAGACATGCTGTGCTCACTAGCAGTACTGAAAGCTAAGTGCTGGGAGAGGATTACTGTGAACCAAGAGTGCTATAGGGAGCAGGGCCCAGTTTGAAGCCCGGGCGAGCTCCTGTGTCTAGAGCAGTGGTTTTCAGTGTTTCAAGCCTCTTGACACCATTAAAAATTGTCAAGGACACACAAGAGCTTTGTTTATGTGGGTCATATCTGTTGATATATTACCATATTACAAATTAAAATGTATAGGACTTAAACTTCTGGCTAAGTAGAATAATAGGGACCTGATACAACATAAATGGACAAAATGTATGAAATGATGGTTTTTAATATTCTGCACATAAGGTAACAAAGAACAGGAATGTCTACAAGATAGGGGAAAAATAAAATGAGCCCTCTAACAGAGTTCCCATGCTGTGGTGCAGGCAGTGGGGATCCCAAGCCCTACAGGAACCCCCTCCTGCACTGTTAAGGAGAATGACCTGGGATACCAGGGAAACCGAAGGAGCTAAACTGGGCAGGACAGTGCAGGAGGGGAGACAGTAGCACAGAGAGAGACTGAATCCTAGGAATCTACAGAAGGTTCATCTTTTGTATTCATTCAGTATTCAAATTGTGTTTTCTGAGTGTTACCAAGGAGAGCCAGGACCGGTGCAGGTCTGCCTGGCACAGTTTGGAAATAGGATTCTGTGGTGTTGCAGGAAAATAATTCCAGGGACATGCATGTAGGAGGATTTTAATTGATAGTGGCAAAATATGTATCTATTAGAGTGAAAATAGATTGTATGCCCTCAGAGAGGTCGAGATTGGGTAGGCTATACTGGCGGCTGTGTGGACAGAAGCGAAAGAAGAGCCCTCTGCTACTACTCACTGCTCTCCTGGTTGCAAGTCCTATGGGGACCCTCAGAGTTTAGGAGAAAGGAAGACAAAAAGTATGTATCTGGAAGAAGGACATGGGCTTGCTGCAAGGAAGGTGCACGCTGAGATCTTTGTCTAGCTTCTATATACATCCTTGGGTGTGGAAAAGAGTAGGCTTTATTTCAAACTATTCAGCCTCTAATCTCTTTCCTGTCTTTTTCTGGGGCTGTGGGGTGCCCTCCCCCATTCCAGTCCCTCTCCTGGCTCATCCAGGGTTTCATACCCTTAACATATCCAATCTTCTCCCTAGATTTTCCCAGCCTAGTTCCCCCCCTGCTTAATGGCTTCTATGCTCATGCACTCAGTAAAAGGAATTCCCCTTCACCCTTTTCGCCTCCCCTCATTAATCAGAAGAAATGGTGCCAGTTACTCCTAATGTCTTCTTGGAGTGAGTATGAAACTGCCCTTTTATTAGTTAACCTGGCTTAATCAGATGCTGGCTTGCTCCCTCCCTTTTTGCTAATATCTAACCAACTGCCTATTGTAACAATATGGCCACAGTAGAAATAAATTAGAAATCAATTTGGAAAACTGCCAAATATTTGGACACTAAGCGACATACTTCCAAATAACTCATGGATCTAAGGAAAATTAAGGCCAAGAAATTTCAAAATTATTTATTAACTCATTTAAAAATAACACATTCATTACATGTTAACATAAAAATACTCAAAATAAGTGGAAATTTCTACTCCTAGCCCAGATGGCATAACAATGAGTATGTTTACATTTTTCATTTAATAAACTAGAAAGCCAGATAAAATAAATGAAATAATGTTTTTTTTCAATATTGAGAAAAATACCATAGGACTGTGATTCCTGACAGAAAGAGTGAGCTCTCCAGTTCCAGAGCTTACTTACTGCCTGGAGGCAGTTTTCAGGCACTGAATCCAGGGGACCCCAAAATATTTAGGTGATATCCCTGGGTAGGTAAAACTGAAGTGAAAGCTGTGGAATGCCAGTGTGTCTAGAATTTGTGGGACAGGTAACCAGAGAAGAGAGAACCTCATTTGACACACATGAATGAGAGGAAAGTGCCTGAGACTAGGGAAAGACTAATTGAAAAGATTTGCTCTATGACAAATTCTGAAGCTCAGATAGGGCCAGGAACATTGCAAGTAGAAAAAAACCTGAATATTAGGCAGAATCCTCAAAAAGGTATTATTGCTTTAGTAGCTGAACTGCTCTACCTTAGGGCCAGATGATAAGTATTTAGATGATAAGTATATAGGGCCTTTGTAAAATGTTCTTGTTTATTGTAAAAACTTCCCCAGCCAGGTTGCTCAGTAAGTTGGGGTGTGATCCTGTGCAACAAAGGTTGTGGGTTCAATTCCCGGTCAGGGTACATGCCTAGGGTATGGGTTTGATCCCTGGTTGGGGTGCGTATGGGAGGGAACCGACCTGATGTTTCTCTCTCACATCAATGTCTTTCACTCTCCCTCCCTCCCTCACTCTCTCCCTTCCCCTCCTCTGAAATCAATAAATATATCCTTTGGTGAGAATTTAGATTTTTTAAATTAAATATAATAACTTCTTAGCTAGAGAGCCATACAGAAATAGGCTGTAGGTTGGATTTGGCCTTTGGGATTTAGACTCATTGTTGTACTCATTTTCTCTAATGAAAAGATTTTTTTTTAAATAGACTTTAAACCTGGCTGGTAGCACAGTGGATAAGGCGCCGGCCTGTGAACCCAAAGGTCGCAGGTTCGATTCCCCAGCCAGGGCACATAACCAGGTTGCAAACCAGGTCTCCAGTCAGGTCTGTGGCTGGAGGCAGATGAAACACAACCATACATTGATGCCTCTCTCCCTCTCTGCCTCTGTCCCTTCCCCTCTCTCTAAAAATAATGAAATAAAATCTTTTAAAAAAAAAATAAAATAAATAAAATAGACTTTACTTTTTAGATACTTTTTAGAGTACTTTCAGGTTCATAGCAAAATTGAGGAGGAAATACAGAGTTCCTTCATCTCCCCTGATCCTTAGATGTAGTCTCTCCCCTCTCAGCATCTCACTCTCTAAAAAGCAATGAAAAAAATGTCCTTGGGTGAGGATTAAAAAATAAAAATGAAAAACAAATGTAGAAGAATATGAATTGGTTGAATATGGGCATACTCATCAGCTCAGACAACTATGAACTTTTAAGAGGTAAATTCAGGGCATCTAATGAGCAGCGCTGAGATTTTAAACTACAGTGCTCCTTGCCAAATGGCAGAACTAAAAATGAGGGCAAGAGATGAGTGGGAGCAGGTTTATGAGTCAGATATCTTGGCTTGTTCTTTTTTCCTTTTTAAATTATAGTTACCATACAGTAGTATATTAGTTTCAGTTGTATAATCTAGTGAATTGACATTTGTATATCTTATGAATTGTTTTTTGAGCAGAGATTGTTGGTTGGACTTCTTGAGCCCCAGCCAGAGCGTGCCTGCCATTTACTTTTTGGTTTTCAGCATAGGTAAAAGAGTAATTAGATTTTAAAAAGAAAATCTCTTAATTCTGAGACTGTATTACTTCAGAAGATAAAATCATTAAGCCTCCTTAACTGTTAATGAGATTACTTTAGCAAGTTTCTTGTGTCCTTCTTAAATCCATAATCCATAGGTACATAATAAAGTGGCCTTACTAGGAAAATGGCCTATATCTGGTCTAACTAAATTCTGGAGACCCCATAATGCTGTATTACCCTTGTTTAACAGAAACTATCATGGTAAGCTCTTTTTCTTTTCTTTTCTTTTTTTTTTTTTTTGATTCTGGTGAGCGGTACAAAGTAATTATCCTCAAATGCATAGAGTTAAATAGGACTTGAAATAAATCACTTAGTTTATTTAAGATCTTACCTGTTTCTAAAAAGCTAACTTTTCAGTAGTCTTTATGGCCAGTTTCTTTTCTTTCTTTCTTTCTTTTTTTTTTTTTGAAAGATTTTATTTATTATTTTTTAGAGAGAGGGGAAGGGAGAGAGGCAGAGAGGGAGAGAGACTTCAATATATGGTTGCCTTTCACTTGTCTTCAGCTATGGACCTGGTTGAAGACCTGGCTTGCAACCTGGTTATGTGCCCTGGCTGGGAATCAAATCAGCGACCTTTGGGTTTGTAGGCCAGTGCCTTATCAGTGTGCCACCAAACAAGGAAATTTTTTTTAGCTGAAATTTTAACCAGTATCTCATTTCAAATTTACCAGACACTTTACAACCCAACACCATAGTTTTACTAGGACTTTTCATAGACACACTAGACACGTTGATTTATTGAAATTAGGAGCAGCCTTTTCCTAGTATCCAAAGGACAGTCTTATTTATTAATCAGAAACATTGAAATGAATATGCAAATGAAGGTAAACCTGGCCCCTTACACAGCAGAGTAGGAAAGTAAGCTGAACTTGCACCAGCCAGGATTTTGCATGTCGAGACAAGAATTTTCCATTGCCATCAGTCGTTTACAATTTACAGAACTGTAGCATAGCTCAAAGGCAATGAATGACTGGAATTCTGGAAGGGTAGCTCTACAAATGCATAGTTATCCCTTGAAGCACAAGATTTTCCCTACATCCAGTTTATTCTTAGTATTGTGCTATAGGGAAAATAGGGCAGTATGAAAATAGAGATTGTGTGAAAGCAGTCTTAACTTTGTTTTAACAATTTGCAGTATGATTCTTCCTAAAATGTATTTTTTACAGGATTTATGACATCTTGAACCATGGCTTCAGAGTTTATGGGTGCTAGATAAGTAAAGTATAGCCTCAGCTATTTGAACCATGGTTTAAATCACAAGCGAATGTCCTCTAGTCATGCTCTAATAATAGCTGGCTCTTCTTTACTGAGTAAATTAATGTACATTACTAATGGTGACTTAGAGGTTAGACGTAAATCATTTTCAGAGGTGTTATGAGGTGGATTGGTGATTGGTGGTGATGTCTTAGATTGTTAAAGGGGTTCTGATGGGAAACCAGCAAGAAGTGTGAGGGGAAAGGAGACTTGAAATGGATATTCTTTGTTTTTATGACCCAGCTTTCCTAGAGGCTTCTGCTTTTATATTTAATTAATATTCTTCATCTTAGTATTCTTTTGTGTCTTAGAAATTAGAATGGTGACTTTTGGCTATGTTTAGGAAAGCAGTATCTTTCCTGTTCTATCAAGAGACTTTCTTTTTTATTTATTCATTTATTTATTTATTTATATTTATTTTGTTGTTGTATTACATCCATCCCCTTTTTGCTCGCCTCTGTCCCCCTCCCCACCCACCCATTCCCCCCAAAGTCAGTCCCACCTGTTGTCCATGTCCATGGTTCCTTTATACTAGGTTCTTGTCTAAGCTGCTCCCCTTTCTTGCCTCTGCCTCCCCCCTCCCCCCAACCCCTTTTCCCCTGACCACTGAAGGCCTATTCATTGTATTCATATATTTGGTTCTGTTTTGCTTGTTGTTAGTTTTGCTCATTATTGTCCCGTAATGAGTGAGATCATATGATATTTGTCCTTCACTGACTGGCTTATTTCACTAAGCATAATACTCTCCAGTTCCATCCATGTTGTTGCAAAGGGTACAAGTTCCTTCTTCCTTTCTGCTACATAGAATTCCATTGTGTAAATGTACCAAAGTTTTTTGATCCAATCATCCACTGATGGGCACTTAGGCTGTTTCCAGCACTTGGC
>PVIW01008891.1:0-56655 GCA_004026585.1 Noctilio leporinus
AAACAGAACCAAGTATATGAATACAAGGAATAGGCCTTCAGTGGTCAGGGGAATGGGGTAGGGGGGAGGAGGAGGTAGAGGCAAAGAAGGGGAGCAGCTTAGACAAGAACCTAGTATAAAGGAACCATGGACATGGACAACAGGTGGGATTGACTTTGGGGGGAATGGGTGGGTGGGGAGGGGTACAGAGGGGAGCAAAAAGGGGATGGATGTAATACAACAACAATAAAATTTAAAAAACAAAACAAAACAAAAAAAAGAAATATCTCACTGAGATAGGTGAAGATGTGACTTCTGGTATGAGAATGTTACCTCATACAGTAATGAAGTAATTCTAATGCTCAATAGCCAGGATAAGAGTAGCCAATGTTTACAGTATACATCCTTAGAGTGGGTCAGGCATAGTCTAAGCTCTTTATTTATGTATTTATTTATTTATGTATGCTCTTTATTTATGCACTTAATCCTAACACCAGTCCTGTGAGACAGATATTAATTTCTCTTTTTACCAACAAGGAAAATGAAGTACACTTATTTAAAGTCACAAGTTGACTTTAAATCTCTTTCTAGAGATGGTGAAAGGTGAAAGAGCAATGTTCAACATATAATCCTAGAATTTTAACAATTCCCTTTTAAGAGTGATTTAGGCAACCCTGTGTTAAACACCATATCTGACACACTGCAGATGCACAACTGAACAAGAGTGGTTAAAAAGTAAATAAAATAGTACACTTTAATATTGGTGCATACCTTTGTCATTTCTCACTTTTCTCATGAACAGAGGAATGTAGTACGAACAACCAAGGCACCAATAAAGTTTTCCAAAGTCACAAAACCCACAAAACTGAAGTGATGAAAGAGAGAGGGGAAGCTCACTAGGTTTTTAAATGGGATTCTGTGCATCGTAGTGGGAAAACTATGAAAGCGGGGTGCATCACTACGATGTGATCCTGGGTGAATCAATTCCTGTCTATGAACTCTCCCTGCAACACGGGTCTATGGCCTTTCCCCTTTCTCATAGGCTGCTATTGATTCTGAGCTGGATCAAGAATCCAGCTTTCCAAGCTCCCAATCTGGACTTCCCCATACCATTATCTCTAAGTCAAACTATCTTCTGTGAACCCATCCCACTCAGGTGTCTGAAAGGCACACTAGAAATTCTTCTTTGGCACTTAGGAACAACCTGGATCCCACCAGGCTAGGGCTAGGGCTGAGTCTAGAGCAAACCTCCCATGAGTAGGATGAATAGGCTGAGTAGGACCAATAGGGTGAGTTACGATGAGGAGGATGTCCCTCTCTTGGGGGACCCAGGCCCAAATTGCATCTATCCCTAACCAGCGCTCAGATCTCATAACTGGTTGTCCCATTCCCTTCCCGCCAGTCCCACATCTACCACAGAGCCAGCGACTTCACCCTTTGCCTTTCTGTGGAACCCTTAGCTGTCACGCGGGCGGCTGCTGGCCCAGAGCTCCCACCCTCGTTGAAAGGTTAGCAGACCCACACAGCAGTGCCTCCCCAGCCAATGGCAGGCTGGGCTCGACCCGCGCTGCTGATTGGCCCCCAGCTAGCAGGAGATCGCAACTCTCCTAACAGTTTATTTTTATTTTATTTTTTTATTTTATTGTTGTTGTATTACATCCATCCCCTTTTTGCTCCCCTCTGGCCCCCTCCCCACCCACCCATTCCCCCCAAAGTCAATCCCACCTGTTGTCCATGTCCATGGTTCCTTTATACTAGGTTCTTGTCTAACAGTTTATAGCTTTGCAAGAGCTGTGCAGTTAATGGCTGAGTCTAAAAAGTGACAAAGTGAATATCCTTCAACTGTCACTGCCCCAAGCCAGGCTTTTATGCTTTCGTTTAACTTGTACAGAACTAACCAGAGCGTTAAATTATCTGTGTATATTCACAGTATGTACCAGTTCTTGCTTGAAGAAGGAACTCAACATTTTACAAGTGGTCCGTTAGCATTTGATTGCAGATCAAATCATGCGGGGAAAAATAATAATAATAAAACAAGAGCTTACTATGGGCAGGCACTGCTAAGCAACACTGCACCACAGACCTGATTTTCTATGATTTACAATCCAGGTGAGGTAAGATAGAGAAATACATTAAAGGTTAAATCATTTATAAAAGAGCAAGACAAAAATACAGTAGTACAAGAACTGACAGCGAGTTGGCAGGTAGCCTGCCTGCAAATTGCCAAAAGAGTGGAATGAAGTATGACTAGAAACAGAGAGAGAATGAGTCCTGGAGGAGCAAGGGAGGAAGAGGAGATGGAGGAGAGGACTGAGAAAACTACAAGAAGATTGAGTGTATTGAAGGCAGACAGGTGAAAAAGTCATGTTGTGTTTAGGAAAACATCAAGGAAAGTAGTTTACCTCCAGTTACATAAATACTTAGGGAGACGAGAGTGGTAAGTCTGTGACAGAAAAATGAGAATATTAAAATATTTTTAATTGTTCAACAATCAAGAAATTTGATAGAATGACAGTGAAAATTTTGTGAATTAGGTAAGTGGGAGGTTTGCTCAACATTATTTTTCTCTAGAGCTCAGTCCAAAATAGCTCCTGCCATGATAAAAATGTTCTTCGTATGCCCAGTCTACTAGCCGCAAATAACTTTTGAACACCTAAAATGTGGCTAATGTAACTAACTGAATTTTTAATTATTTTAGTTATAGTTAACCTTAATTGCTTTAAATTTAATTGAAATAACCACAATACTCAAATGTTGAATGAAACTATTCTAAGTGGTACCTAAGTGTGAGTCCTGTCCTGCAAGCTACATATTTAAAAGCTGCCCTAAAATTGATTCAAAGGTCTACTCTACAGAGCGGGGAGAGGGGGAATCAAGAGTTACATATTATTCTCAAAGAAAGACATGCAAAATCAAGAAAACAGAGACTGCCATTTTTAAAAAGATGTTATTTATTTTTAAGAGGGGAAGGGAAGGAGAAAGAGAAGGAGAAGGAAACATCAATGTGTGGTTGCTTCTAGAAAGACCCCGACTGGGGATCTGGACTGCAACCCAGGTGTGTGCTCTGGCTGGGAATCGAACAGGCAATCCTTTGGTTCTCAGGCTAGCACTCAGTCCACTGAGCCACATCAGCCTGGGCAAGACTACCATTTTGGGGGTGCTTACCACAGATCAGGGTAGGTACTTATAGGTGGAAATGAAGACTTTGGATCATGTTCATACAAAACAATATGAAAATTTCTAATTGATCATCAAAAACTATCAGTGGTAAAATTCACTAAAAATGGGCAAATAAGATAAAATATTTTTACTTAATTAAATATAATGTATGAAAACTAATATTGATAACCAGTAAGCCTCATTGCAATTACATCATAGTTCAAGAAAATTTAAATACCAATAACAAGAATTTACTATTTTTGCTTGCCTTTCAAAAATAAGTTACCTCTTATTTATTTCATTTTATTTTTAATATATTTTATTTATTTTGCTATTACAGTTGTCCCAATTTTCCCCCTTTGCCCCCCTCCACCCAATACCCCATTTCCTCCAGCAATGCCCCCCGCCTTAGTTCATGTCCATGTGTCATGCATATAAGTTCTTTGGCCTCTCCATTTCTTTTATTCTTCTTAATATCTCCCTGTCTATTCTGTAACCACCAATGTGTACTTTTTTTCCCTTTCATATCCAGACAATTCACCATTTAATTACTGTCTTCTGTCAGCTTCTCAAATCATATTAATACAGAGTTTTCTTTTCATTATTTCAAAATGTCTACATTAATTCATTTGTTTAAAGAATTACTTTTACATAATATGAACTGCAATATTACCAAACACATACAAAAATACATTTACACATATACATATTGTTACACATATTTAAAGTACATACTGGATTTTGAAGAGTTAATACACAAAATTTAAAATATGCCAATAGCTTATATAATTACATGTTAAATGATATTTTAGATATATTTTGGCAAATTAAGCAGTTTTTTCTTCTTTAATATTTATTTTACTCTAGAATGCTATTTTTTGTGAAATATATCACAGAAATGGTGTACTGCAGAACTCACTTTTGTGAAAGTTGTCCTAGAGATAGTGCCAAACCTATAGTAAAAAATGAATTGCTTTTTAAGTCAGATCCTCCCCACTCCAATTATACAACTCAACTTTATTTTAAGCTACTGGAACTACAACTTATTCTTTTTGGAGTGTTTCATCTTAAATAGTAGATTAATTAATTAATTTATTTATTTTTGCAGTGTATAGGTCTTCTTTCAATACCCTCTGTTTTCCTTTACATGTGTTTTACAAGTTGAAGCTGTCAGAAATAATGGCACTTGCAGTGCTCAGCTGGTCCCCAGAGTAGAAATTATTACATATACTAAGTTGAGGTAAAAAATAAAAATCCTAACCCTGGCTGATGGCACAGTGGATAAGGTGCTGGCCTGCGAACCCAAAGGTCGCTGGTTCGATTCCCCAGCCAGGGCAACATAACCAGGTTGCAAGCCAGGTCTCCAGCCAGGTCCGTAGCTGGAGGCAAGTGAAAGGCAACCATACGTCCATGTCTCTCTCCCTCTCTGCCTCTATCT
This sequence comes from Noctilio leporinus, assembly GCA_004026585.1. Classification (NCBI taxonomy): domain Eukaryota; kingdom Metazoa; phylum Chordata; class Mammalia; order Chiroptera; family Noctilionidae; genus Noctilio; species Noctilio leporinus. Next base: position 4,577 of record PVIW01008891.1, read on the forward strand.
CTTCCCCTCTCTCTAAAGATAATAAATAAAATCTTAAATTAAAACTTTTTTAAAAGAAAAAAGTGTGAATTACATGATGTATGAATTATATCTTAATAGAACTGTATTTACAATAAATTGATGGCAATGAAGAAAAACGTAATTCATAAGTACATTTTTTATTTTCCTTGCATATGTGGTATTTCACATGATTGGGTGGTAAAAAATTAGCTTCCTCAGCTTTTCATAATATTTTGTTCCCGGTTTCATTTTATGTAAACTTTACTCCTTTCTTTAAGGGGGGAAAAAAAAGTAACTTCTCTGAATATCAGCCCAGTATTTTCAGGATACCAACCAGCAATCTTGTTTAGCAGAGCAGAAATTGCCCAGCAAGTAATTATATATATTCCCCACTAGATGGCACTGGTGTACAAATAGTATTTCTAGAATCTTTACACTTCCTCACATCAATAAAATTGTTCATTACTACATTGTTTCCATTTGTCTTGATTGGTCTGAATTAGATAACGACAAGTGGAAAGTTAATATGAATATTTTCTTGACTTGCTAAGCTCCAGGGTAAACAGAGCCCTCCTTTTATAAGCGTGGAATGAAATGCAAGGAAAAACTCAATCTTTCGCTAAATTCAGGGTGAGAACTCAGAATCCCTGACTTTTAGTTGCCATCACAAATGACACAATATTTAGAATTGGGGAGAGGACACTATGGTCAAAGAGAGCAAGAAAATTAATCTCCATTATGCCATTATACATACAGTAGCTCTTTTGATCTCTAGCCTATTAGCTCCATATGTATTATCTCATATTATCCTAATTATACAAGCCTATACTATGAATTGCATGAGGAAAGCAGAATGGCCATTTGTTTAATACTATATCACTTCAGTATAGTGCACATTAGTTTTAGATGAGTGGATGAGTTAATTAAGCTTGACAACTACCCCTATTTAATAGATAATATTATTTCTATTTTACAGTTGAGGAGCCTGAAACTGGAAATAGGAAGTAAGTAGTCCAATCTCACAATTCAGCAGCAAACGGTTGAACACAACCTAACATTACTTTGCATTATATGTTTACTATACATAAGACTTCCACAATAGAAGAAAAGCTCTTTGAGAGCAGGAATCACGTTCTTCCTGTTCCACGTTGTATGTCTAGCTCCTTGCCCAGAGCCTGGCACATAGTTGGCACACAGTAAATAGTATTTCTCTGGGTTCATAAGAAGCCAAATTTTAGCAACCAGGACTTGAACATTCAGGGACCTTGGCTGCTGAACCACTTTCTGTTTTATTCCTTTCCATTCATTCCAAGGCCAATGCTATATCCAGGCCTTATTCTGGATTTTTACTACTTTTCCGATGACCTCTCCTCAAAGTCCATTAATGAGAAGGCTTAGAAGTTGTTTGCACCTCCTACTTTGCCTGCACCTTATGATTTCTTCTAGCTTCATAGCTGAGTAATCTACCCTTTCTGCCCTCAGTCCCCCAGGGGTGCTTAGAGTTGGCAGATCAGTAGAAGGGATTGGTCCCGGTTTTGACTCTGTTACTTGTATCTCTATTATCGTCAGCTATTCCACAAGGCCTCAATGTCCTCATCTCAGTTTTTCTCAACAAATGAGGCTAAAGTTGGATGAACTCGAACCTTTGAGCTCTAAGGCTTTTCCACTTTAATTCTATCTATCCTATAGTGGTCTTCTGTTGAGCTTATGACCAAGATAGCAAATTTTCGGTACAAATCCTTGGCCTCTTGAGGGTAAGGTAAAGCCAGAGTTGGAAAAGTCTGTGCCCCAGACGAGCCTGTTTTGATCACAAGGTGTGAGGATTGCTCTCCGGATGTTTGGACACCCGCTTCGCGGGATGGAAGACCAGGACCGGGTCAGGCTCCCCCGCGTCGCTAGGGGGCGCTGCAGGCTGCTGCCCAGAAGGCGGCAGGCAGCGCATCTGGACAGCGCCAGACTCTTCCGTCTTCCGGAAGCGGAGCGCTGGCCCTGCAGCCACTATAGGTGTACAACGGCGGCCGAACGGAAGCGAAGGGGGCCAAAGGCGACCCGGGCCTGGCTCCCGCGGCTACGGGGAGCACCATGGACGAAGCCGGCAGCTGCGCGAGTGGCGGAGGCTTTCGCCCGGGCGTGGACAGCTTGGATGAGCCGCCCAACAGCCGCATCTTCCTGGTGATCAGCAAGTACACGCCCGAGTCGGTCCTGAGGGAGCGCTTCTCACCCTTCGGCGAGATCCAGGACATCTGGGTGGTGCGGGACAAGCACACCAAGGAGTCCAAGGGCATCGCCTTCGTCAAGTTCGCACGCAGCTCACAGGCCTGTAGGGCCATGGAGGAGATGCACGGCCGGTGCCTCGGGCCCAACGACACCAAGCCTATCAAGGTGCGGGTGCCCGGCCGGGTACCCGCGGGACGGTGTCGGGGGTGGGGCGGGGCTCGCGGGCCTCCCTGCACCCGCCGCTGCGGCGGCGGGTCGGGAAGGGGAGGGTGGAGCAGGCTGGGCAGCACTTCGCATTCTGGAAGCGAGAGGAGGCGTGGGGGGCGTGGGGGCTTCGGGACCAGCCCCCGAGCCTGCGCTGCGGTGCGGAAGGAATGTCCGCCCCGAGGCAGCTGCCGCAGCCTGGGCCAGCCCCGCCGCCACCATCGCTAATCTGGAACTGGGCGAGCCTCGCCCAGCTCTGGCCCTGGCTACTTAGTGCTCCTTGGACCCTCCTCTCAGGACAGACCCCACCCTCCCACTCGGGTGTAATGTTATGAAAAGAGTTAGGTGTGGGGTTTATAACAACTTAATGAAACTACATTAAGGGGCTGGCCTTTTGGGGTTGGGCATTTCCCCCCCACGGGACAAATATATAGTCTATTTAAGTGCAAGTTTTTAAATGGTTACTATTACATATTCATTGCACTTGTGTGATTTTGAAAACTAATCCCTATTTGTGAAGGTAGTAATAGCATATGTTTTTGCTACTGCCTCTTTTCTTTGAAAGCAGACAGGAGTAAACTTCCTTAAGAACCGAGTCATTGTGATGGTACTATAGTATTAAATGCTGTTTTGCCTACTTAGGTCATGGGGTGTATATATTAGTCTCTGCTATTGTCTGTACAATTAAGTTAACTGGTCCATGACAGAATGGGTAATTTTGAGAGTTGCATGACTCAATCTATGCACTTAGCACAGTGCCTGGTACAAGATAAACCCTCAGTATATACCCTTATTGTTTGATAGCAAAGATGACTTTCCTTACTTGCTGTGAACTCAGCTCAAGGCCTAATCCTGAGAATCTAGCAGTTGCTTAAACGCTATCCTTCACTTGTCCCGCAGAAATAGTTTCTGTATATGTAATTTTGTTAGAGCTTTCCACAAATTTCTCCTTTCCCTCAAATTTTTTTTCATTTTTCCCTGTTACTACTGAAAACTGAGAATACTGTAAATAAAGACATAGACGTGAAAGACTAAGAAATATTTCAATCTCTGCAGGTCTTTCCTTCTCCTCCATATTGCAAAAGAGAAGGAGCCTGGAACTACACCAACACACAGTAGACAATGCACTACTGAGATGTAAAATTCTCAGCACTGAAACATGTCTTCCTTTAAAGAAATTAAATTATGTCCCAAGATAATGAAAGTTTAAATTCTGTCTTTAACATTTTTGTCCACTGATTTTCACCCAGGGGATTGTTTCACCACAGTGCCTAAACAGTGTAAGTTCATTCTTCAGCAGCTGCAGCTTGAGCTATCTTGAGCTCCAATGTAATTTAGGTGTGTTTTTCCCCCAGCATTCCCAGTTTAATTAATTAACTCAGTGTTAATTCTTCTCATGTACTTCACTTTTGCAAAATTCAAAAAAATCTGTCTACAAGACAAGTTAGAAAATTACTGCTCCAACCCTTCATCCAGAAAGTATTGTCTAAGTAAAAGTCATTTTGTGACCAACTACATTTTCTGGAGGAAAGAGGTAAACCTAGAAAATAAGAGAAAATTCTTGGGTTTTACATTTGTAAGAATGTCTAGTTAGAGCCCATAGTCTATGAACATAAAATCTCAGGAGAACTCATCCTGAGATTAATTATTGTACATGTGGTCTGCTTAGATATTGTCTCCTTTACCAGACATTTGAAACATTCTGGTCTTCTAAAATTTAGAAATTTGTGATCTGATAGCATCTTCAGTCTCAAATTTTAGCTGAGATGTCCTCCCTGCCCTCCCCCATTTCTTCCCATGTACTTAAAGGTTCCCTATTGACTATTCATTAGTGATACTGCCACTAGACTAACTTTATAGTGGGCCATTTCTGCTCTATTCAATGTTACTATTAGCAATGCTTGATATATAATGGGCTTAAAGTATAGATTTATTGAAACTGGAAGTAGACTCTACCTGGGAATATAGGTCCACATGTGTTTTATAAACAAGGGTCTACACCTCTGTGACAGCTGTATTCCAAGCAAACATAACCCTTTTCAGTATTCCAAAAATTTCATGGCTTTGTAAGTTCTGGGTTATTTTTATTTGCTACCTCTTACTCTAGAAGTCCATAGAACCTGGTTTTATCATTCTTCAATGGTATACAGCCTCCTCCTTCAATGCCCCGCCCCCCTGCCCTGTAAAGAAGAAGAAACCCTCAAAAGCCCTTATGTGGTCATTTATATTAATTTTATTACCATTCTTCAAATTATAAACAATAAAACTAACCATTAAAATTACTAAGCTTATATCTATAAACAAATCCATAATCATATTTAGAGATTTTAACATTCCTCTGGAATAATAAAGAACCAAAACAATTGTATAAATTTTAAAAATTCAATGCAAAATTAAATGTCATTTAAGGTCATAGATGATGATGCTTCAATAAAATTAAATTGCCAGTAGTAGAAAAAGTGAGCCTCAAGTCAATCTGTGCATTTTCTTGATAACATGCCTCATTTGGATGGTCACTGAGATAATCCACAGTATGGTTATATTATCTCTTTTTTTTTAAAGGTTAATAGAAATAGTAAAAATATGACCATCTAGAGTCAAACCCAATTCTAGCAAAAATCACATTAGGCAAATTACAAAACATTCTAATTAAAAGACAGAAAATAAAGGCAGAAATTACCAGGATTTTAAAAAGAATAAATGCTGTTTACAAGAGAATATAAAAACAAAGTGGTTGAAAGCGGATAAAAACATCTGGTATAATATCAGACAAAAGGGTCTTCAGCAGGAGAGGAATATTAACAGTTACAAAAAATAACAGTCAAAGAGTATGTAACAATATCTATTATAGAGCTTCAACGTACATGAAGCATTATTGATAGAACCAAAAGGAGATAAATTCAGTCAGGTTTTTATATCCTCTAAGTGTCTGATAGAGCAAGTAGACAAAATTAGATATGTCACATTTTAATAACACTGTTAATCACCAATAAATTGACATTTATTGAATACTACCCAACAACTGTGGAACACATATTCTCTTTCAATGCATTGAGTGTTGCTTTTGGTAAACCAAAATCCAAAGGTAAAAATACATTTGGAAAAAACAGTACAGAAATTGTTATTAGCTCATATAAAAAGTCATTGCAATAAAGATTGCTTAAAAACATCTTTTATATGACCCTATTACACTGCATTTAACCTAACATGAACCTCATACTAATAATGAAATAAGTATATTTAAGGAATAGGAAAACAACTGATTTTTTTCACATTTTATGGGTTTGGTTTGTTTGTTAGGTCTTTATTGCTCAGTCCAGATCATCTGGAAGTCACCGAGATGTTGAAGATGAAGAACTTACAAGAATCTTTGTTATGATACCAAAGTCTTACACAGAAGAAGATCTACGAGAAAAATTTAAGGTACTTATGTTTTCTAGTCAGCTAACATCTGTGATAACTCATAATCCTAAATTAGTTGTACAGCTGCTAACTCTGAAATACTTTGCGAGTTAGATCATTAGACTGCTGCTGGGGAATTTAAAAACTATTTTTATCTTTCTCCATTTGTTTTTAAATATTGACCCTATAATTAACTTTAAAGAATATATAAAAACTAGAAAATACTAATAGTGATACTCTTCTCCCCAAGACTTTATAATGAAAATACAGATTCAAAAAGATAAGGGATAAAGTCCAGAGTTTTAAGGAAGGTTACTCTCCTAGTGGGTGGTGGAGCTAAGATTTAAACCCAGGCTACCTGAATTCAGAGTCTGCTCTTGGTCTTTAAAACTTGAAACTACCCTCTTATCACTTCTGTCTATTGCCACTCATGTAGAGGTGAACAAGGCAAGCCAAAATGTGTGAATTGCATTATCTAGCAGTTTTCATGGGCCTATGGTATGTTAACTTGATACTTATTCACAAAGTCTTCTTCTTTTTTTTTAAATTTAATTTTATTGTTGTTGTATTACATCCATCCCCTTTTTGCTTCCCTCTGTCCCCCTCCCCACCCACCCATTCCCCCCAAAGTCAGTCCCACCTGTTGTCCATGTCCATGGTTCTTTTATACTAGGTTCTTGTCTAAACTGCTCCCCTTCCTTGCCTCTTCCTCCCCTCTCCCCCCGACCCCCTTCCCCCTGACCACTGAAGGCCTATTCACTGTATTCATATATTTGGTTCTGTTTTGCTGTTGTTTGTTGTTAGTTTTGTTCATTATTGTCCTGTAATGGGTGAGATCATATGGTATTTGTCCTTCACTGACTGGCTTATTTCACAAAGGCTTCTTCTTTGAGTTTTTGTTCTAAAAGTAGGCCTCTGGTAGTTATATTTAAAGGAAAATATGAATTACAGCTTTGAAGATTATAATAAATGAAAATAAAAATAATTTTAAATCTTTTAGCACCATTGACTTATACATAGTAACACATTTTCATAGAAATTATTATAAAGCAATTTTAAAATTGTTTTGAGTTGTATTTTTAATCCTTTTTTTGTACTACTATCCCTAGAACTGTGAATGGGGTGAGCAATAGCAAGATAGAAAAATAAGTAGTAAAAAAGTAATTTTCAAACTTCTCTGTCCTGCTCCAGTTGAGCAGGACATGATAAACACCAGACATGATAAACACCAGAAATGTACATTCCATACATCCTCCAATAGTAAGAAAAAATTTTTTACCTTATATATTTAGAAATTAACTTTTTCTTAGTGAACAAGTAGGGCATTTTTATCTAAATAGTAATTAAGTTGCTAATGGTTACATGATAATTTTATGAAATAAATAATACTAAGATTTTATATCCCATATTTCTTCCAATATTAAAAAAAGAAACATCACATATTTCTCACCTAGAGTATTAACTTTCTGAGTCAGCCAATGTGTTTTAGAGATATATTTTGGGAACCTCTTTTTCAAAAGAATATACAATCATTTATGCACCTGTTAGAAGGTAAACAAATAATTACAGCTAATATTTATGTATGTCCCAGACCCTATGTAAGCCCTTTAGGTGTATTAACTCATTTAATCCAGTGACTTAGGTACAGCTATTGTCCTGTTTAACAGATAAGGAGATAGGCACAGAGAGGATAACTAAAGTACCTAGTTTATAAGTGACTAAACCAAGATTTTTATATACATATGTAATATTAAGTTACATTACTTTATATCATATATATACGTATTGACGGGTTATTGTAACAGTAAGACAGTATATGCAGTCCTGGCTGGTGTGGCTCAGTTGATTGAGTGTCAACCTTCAAACCAAAAGGTGAACAGTGAAATTCCCAATCAGGGTATATGCCTGGGTTGCATACCAGGTTCCTGGTTGGGAGCGTGCGAGAGGCAACCACACATTGATGTTTCTCTCCCTCTCTTTCTCCCTCCCTTCTCCTCTCTCTAAAAATAAATAAAATCTAAGAAAACCCAACTCTTAAAAAAAAAAGATAGTATATGCAAATCAAATGTTCACTAAATAAACATTTTCATTAATTTGGTTACATTATTATTTACGTCACTATTATGGTTATTTTTCTAGTGCCCCATTAGTTTGTGACATTGTGATTTGATTATTTAAAATGGCTATAAATTCTAATTCTAATTTCTTTTGGGCAAATAGAGGTGCAAATAAATTTTAAGTTAGTTATGAAGTAATCTGTTCAGTTGTTAATTTTGACTCCTCTAAGATCATTTCTTTTAACTCTCATAGGTGTATGGAGATATTGAATACTGCAGCATTATTAAGAATAAGATCACTGGAGAAAGTAAAGGTTTGGGCTATGTTCGATACTTAAAGCCATCACAAGCTGCCCAAGCAATAGAAAACTGTGATCGAAGTATGTATTTGTTTAACATTGTTAAAAACTTTAAAAATTTTCCAACTAGTTTCAGTAACTGACTATAATACTTGGTTTGGCTAATAACCATACTTGCTAATTAAATCTTAGCAGTGGGAGTTTAAATCTATGTAGCCCTCAGTTGAAAATTATTCGGGGTATAATTAAGCTTTATTGAGGCACCATCTTGGAAAGAAATGTGGGCTACTGCATTAACTTAGTAAGTGTTGTTGCCATATTTTGGTTATTATTTCTGTAGACTTGGGCTTTTAAAAATACATATTTTAGAAAATTAAGTATTAAGAAACTGACCTATCCTGTCAGATTTTAAAAATTTTATTCTTTGTATTTTAAAAACCCAATAAGTTTTCTTTAGTATTTGTTCATATTTGGCCTAATCTCTAAGTAGAATTTGAACATGTATATTAAGGGTAGGATTTATAAGGTTTGCTAACACAGGTAAGTAAATACACATAAGATTAATTTCAAACTAGAGTGACATTAATTAGATCTTGTGCTGTTGCTACTCTAATCATGGAGAATAAGCCAACGAGAATTTTCCTTATTGTGATACTTCTAGATATGTTGACCTTTAGAAATGAGGTCTGCAGGAATTAAATTAGTGGATTTCAGGATATTATAAAAATCTGAGCATATAAGAAGAATTATTGTTAACTAGCAGAATTCTTAGATAGCTCGAAGGTACACACCAATTTTCTCAGTGAGTCAACATTAATCAAGTGCCTATAATATACTCATTAATAGGTTAGGGCATACAAGTGGAATATAAAGCAGTCTTGCCATTTAAGAAATATTTAGCTTTATTGCATAGTCAAGATTTAATAGGCAAAACATAGTTAAAGAATAATAGAATTTTTAAACAGTTCTTTGAAAACAAAGAGTATATGTTTTGTGGTTCTGCACATAGTACAGTAATTAAACCCTCAATAAAAATTTATTGAGAACTTAAAGATACTACTATTGATAATAACCTCAGTAAGAATTTGCCAAATGAAGAAAATACTCAAAAGTGGGTGGTATAATAGTCTATCAGTGGTGAAAAACAAGTGCACTGAATGAACACGGGAATTCATTGGAGGGAGTATTTACATCTGGTGTAGAGTAGGCAGGACAGAAGGAGACAACAGTGTTAACAAAGGCAGAGAGCTAGGTAGAAACATTTGTTTAACACTGTGAAAGGCAGCAGTCTGAATAAAGTGTCATATTTCTGTTGAGATATTATGAGAAAAAGATAGCCAGGTATACTGAAACTACGTATGGGAGGTTATAAAGTTCAACCTTGGTCCACATTTGGATTCCCTTGTAGATTGTTTTAAAAGGAGAAAAATAAAACTTCTGGTATAGTTGATCTAATCACAGTATCAAGGGTGGATTTCCAGGGAATGAATTCAAACAGGCTACTTTTATCCTTTTTGGATCCACTGAGTAACACATGAACTTTTTTCCTTGAAACATGCCCATATGCACATATATGCATAAGCATTTTGTTTAAAGTTTCAAGGGATTTATGAAACCTGTCCACCTTTTAAAACAAAATCTTGGACCCCTTATTTAAAATCCTGGATCCACAGGCAAAAAGACCAGTTGAAGAGTTGTGATTAATGGAAGAGAAACTAAATTAAAAACAAAGGCAGACTGGCTGGTGTGGCTCAGCGGATTGAGTGCCAACCTGTGAACCCAAGGGTCACTAGTTCAATTCCCAGTCAGGGCACATACCTGGGTTGCAGGCCTGTTCTCCAGCCAGGTCCCCAGCTGGAGGCAGGTGAAAGACAACCATACATTGATGTTTCTCTCCCTTTCTTCCTCCCTTCCCTTCTTTCTAAAAGTAATGAATAAAATCTTTAATTAATTTTAAAAGGCAGACAAGTTCAAGTGAAACATAACGTATTCTAAGTGTATTTTAAACAAAGAATCTTGATGGCAGGTTGAATGTGAGGAAGCCTTGCAGGATTTTGATGTTGAGGAGCCTAGGAAAATGATTATGTCATCAGTAGTTGAGGGACATTGGAAAAATAACGTAGAATTGCTGATCTTTCACATCTACATTGACCCATAATTGGGGATTCTAGCTGTTTCTTATTTGAGCCTATTTTATCCTCCAAAGAACAAAGTAGTAGTTCTGGTAGAGATGGCCATTGTGGAGATTTTGTTTTATACAATTATATTTCTAAAGTTAAGTTGAGCACTAGCAATCAAGTATATTTACAGGTGTGTCAAATTTGCTATGAAGCTTGAAATTTATGGATTCTCTCTTCAGGTTTTAGGGCAATCTTGGCTGAACCCAAAAATAAAGCATCTGAATCCTCAGAACAAGATTATTATAATAATATGAGGCAGGAGACTTTGGGACATGAACCTAGAGTCAATATGTTTCCATTTGGTAAGTGGGCAACTTCTACTTTATAGTTTAGTATATGTTATCTGAATTGAGTTTTTAAAATATTTATTAACAGTCTATAAATATCGCTTAGTGAATAAAAGTCATACTGTAGTGTTCCTTGTCATGACTTCTCATGTCCTTAATATTTAACACTTATTTTAACTGTTTCCAATTATATAGTTTTATATGGGTAGTTATGCTTTTTCTAAGTTTTGAATTATGTCACTGCCACTTTTTTGAATGAGTTTCTACCTCTATGCAGCTGACCAAAAAAATATGAAAGGCATATGCATATAACTCCTCAGTACTGAATCCTGAAATTTTATCCCTAAGCTACTGTTGCTTTAAAACTACAGCTAGAAAAAGGAGAGGAATGATTAAAGTAGAAGCTAGAAAAGGAGGGAAATGAGTGATGAAAGTAAGGGCTCTGAATGTTATCTGGCACATTCTTTTAGATGAAATGCTTGCCATATTTTGCAGTTTTGCATATTAAGCATTCCTGTGAAATTAGACCACACATTTCTGCTTATATTTTCTGCCTTGAAGGCTGAGTAATGGGGAAGAGTTGTCTGTTTTCTTGTCATTGGTCCCCCTTTGATAGTGTTGATGACCAAGAGCATTTTACAAACTGCAGTGCCTTTGTTTAGTGCAGTGGACACAATGAAAGTTCATTCTATTTTCTAGTACCTAAAATGTTAAATGAATTCTTGAATGTATAGAAATTTAAAGGTTTACTTTTTTCTATGTTGTTGGAGAGCAACAACCTGAATTTTCAAATTTTGACAAGAATGACAACAGAGGCCAGGAAGCTATCTCCAAACGCCTGTCAGTTGTGTCAAGAGTACCTTTCACTGAAGAGCAGCTTTTCAGCATTTTTGATATAGTACCAGGATTGGAATATTGTGAAGTTCAACGAGATCCTTATTCAAATTATGGTAAAATAATGTCTTATGTTATTTTTAAGTATGTGTTTTCTCAAAATGGCTTTTCTCCACCTACACTTTCTATGTTAAATATTGTTTTTGTGACAGTTTTCCTTTTGATCCACTTTAAACTTTTAAATACAGTGATATCTTAATAAACCCCTGGGAACGTATCTTCTTTATACTGAGTATATATATGTGTGTGTGTGTATATATATATATATATATATATATATACATATATATATAATGTATTTTAACTCCTGCACAGTAGAACATTCTGTTTCCAGTTGTACAACAAAAATACCTCAGAATGGGGTCTTTCTGTACCCTTAATTAATGCTAGGCAAAGTTATAAAACCCTTCAAGTTTTGTCCTCATCCCTAAGTCTCTTTTTCTTAAACTTTATACCTCAAAGTAAAACTCCTTTTCTTCATTTCAGATATCTATTTCTTCCCAATCTTAATAGAAGCGAAGCTCCAATATCAGCCATTTGAACTTTTTTTAAATATATTTCGAGTTTATTCTTCATTTAACTTTTAAAACACTGCTACAGTTGAATTATTAAAACAAAAACAATAGCAAGTAGTGAGCATATTATGATTATAGTCCTTCATCATTCACTACTGTATATAAAGTGCCAGCAGTGTTACTCACTGGCCCCATTAAGAGGTCTGACACTGAACACCACCCCTGGGATGATGTTCATCATCCTCATATGCTTCTCCATTGTAATGGCGCCGTCTTTCTTGATTTGGATCAAAGTCCACCGGTTCTACCTGGTCCATTTCATCAGTTTCTTCTACTTCTTTCCTTTCAGGTAGTAGTTTTTCCAGCAAAGAGAGTTTATCAGGAGAGAGAAAGCCATTCTCAGGGAAGTTTACCTTAAATTCAATGATTAGATGACCCTTTTCATATGGTCTAAGATAAATTGGCATGCCTTCATTTAGCACACATTTGGTATCTCCATGCTTGACAATCTGACCTGGATGAGATGGGATGACTGTGGTTGGGTTGTCAAGAGGGGCTATTGGCTTTTGAAAGCCACACAATGCTTCAACCAGCTACATGTCCATACACATGAAAAGGTCTTCTACTCCCCTAGTGAAAACAGTATGGTCCTTCTGATCTAAAACAATGATAATATCTCCTGGCTCTAGTCCTGGTTCTTGGTCTCCTTCACCATGGAATGTTATCTTCTGGCCATCCTTCATGCCTTTGTCAATATGAACTTCTAGAATCTTCTTCTCTGGAACTATCTTCCTTCCATTGCAGCTTTTACATCTGTCTTTAGGACTGATCCGTTCCCCATGGCCCTGGCACTCCATGCACACAGACTGAATCTGCTGAACCATTCCAGGTCCTAGCTGATGAATTCTTATTTGCATCCCAGTTCCTCGGCAATTGGGACAGCACTCGATTTCTCCCTTCTTACCACCTCGGCCTTCACATTTGTCACAAATCACATTCTTTTGCAGAGCTAGTTTTCTTGTTGCACCGCTATATGTCTTCTAAGGTTACTGAGAGCTGATGCACCACATTTTTACCTCTCCTTTCCCTCTGCATCCTTCCTCCTCCTCCAAATCTGGCTTATACTTTGTAGCAACACAGCTGTTACACACATACATATAAGAGAACCTTGTTTTTTGACACATTTGATTCTGTATACTAACTGTATTAGATATTAGGGTATTTCTACACTTTTTTCATTTTTATGGCAACAAAGGCTTTAAGTATTCAATCTGCTTTCTTAACTCCTGTATATTCTCCACCTTTGTTTTAGGTCATGGAATAGTTCAGTATTTTAATGTAGCATCAGCTATTTATGCAAAATACAAGTTACATGGATTTCAGTACCCTCCTGGGAATCGGATAGGTGTTTCCTTCATTGATGATGGGAGTAATGCAACAGAGTAAGTACCATTCCAGCAGTGTCCAAAGCCAAGCTTTGGGTGTACATGATTATGACTTGAAAAGTAAAAATAGAAAGCAATTGATCTCTCAGGTGAGGAGGCCACATAAAACCAGTTACTGTTAAGAGACTATTTCAAGTTTTCTGTAAATTATCAGTTATTATCTCCAGTCTCCTTAGAAAAATGGCAACGCAGATGGTAGCTGCCCAGCTTGCATCAATGGTGTGGAATAACCCAAATCATCAGCAATTTCTGGTAAGTAGGTAAGAATTTAACCTTCATAATACAACCAGAGAATATAAAATAAGTGTGGCCTTTGTTTATTACCAATGTAAGAAAATTTTTCTGAGCTATAGTAAAAGACCATGTAGGTGCCATGATACACATCTCTTTAGTTCATGGTTTAAGATCCCTGAAATGTGGTTTTTCTTTTTCTCATTTTGTTCCTGATTCTTCAACAGCAATTTGGCGGAAGTTGTGGATCACAATTGCCTCAAATCCAGACAGATGTTGCACTTCCACCATGCAAAAAAAAGGCCCTTCCTGAATCTCCTGTGAAAGAAAGACTTTTTATCGTGTTTAATCCTCATCCTTTACCTTTAGATATACTAGAGGATATATTCTGGTAAGATTTCAATTCCAAAAAGTTACATTGTATAATATAATTTATTTAGACCAGTAATGTAAGCACTTTCACAATCTTGAAACTTCTTAAATCCAATACCTATCAAATGGAGATTTGTTTTGTGATTTATAAACACTCTTTATTGACATCACCTTTTAAACTATATGATCATTATCTTCTTTGTTATTCACAAATCCTAAGTTTCCAGACATAATTAATTTCTTGTTATTTCATTTAAAGTCATTAACAGCTTTAGTATTATTTTGAAAAGTTGCATGCATAGAATGGAAAAACCATTTGTTTCTTGGTAGAAGATACTAGTCCTCTAGAATTCTTTTCACATAGCTTTTCCATTGTAGTTATGATATAAGTGAACAGAGTTCACTAAGCATCTTCTGTTTTGTCAGCACTGTGTTGGATCCTTAAGGATTTTATAATTCATTGAGTAAACAATTACTTGATTGTATGGAAGAGTATATAATACATGTAAAAGAGGGAAGGCTCTTGTCTATTTCAGCTTTTTTAAATTATAATTGATTGATTATGACGTTACAGTTGTCCAATTTTTCCCCCTTTGACTCCCTCCAAGTAGCACTCCCCACTCCTCCTCCATACCATTTGTTCATGTCCATGGGTCATCGGTACAAGTTCTTTGGCTACTCCATTTTTCTATACTGTACTTTACATCTCTGTGGCTATTCTGTAACTAACTATGTGTTACTTCTTCACCCATTCCCCCATATCCTCTTCCATCCAGCAACCATCAAAATACTCTTGGTATCCATGATTCTGTCACAGTTCTTCTTGCTTACTCAATGTTTTAGATTTATGTGTTGATTGATATGTATTTGTTGCCATTTTATTGCTGATGGTTTTGATCTTCTTTTTAAAATAAGTCCCTTTAACATTTTATATAATAAGGGTTTGGTTATGGTGAACTCCTTTAGTTTTTTTCTTTTCTGGGAAGATCTTTTTCTGTCCTGCAATTCTAAATGACATCTTTGCTGGGTAGAGCATTCTTGGCTATAAGTCGTAGTTTTTTGTGACTGTGAATATTTCTTGCCAGTCCTTCTAGCTTGCCAGGTTTCTTTTGAGAAATAAGTTGAGTATTATGGGAACTCCCCTCCCCTGTAGGTAACTTATTTCTTTTCTCTTGCTGCATTTAAGATTCTCTCTTTATCTTTAACCTTTGGCATTTTAATTATGATGTGTCTTGTAGTGCACCTCTTTGGCTCCAAATTGTTTGGGATTCTCTGTGCTTCCTGGACTTGCACGTTTATTTCCTTCATAAAATTAAGGAAGTTTTCTTTATTATTTTTTCAAATAGCATTGCAGTTTCTTGCTCTTTCACTTCTTCTTCTGGCACCTCTATGATGTGAATGTTGAATTGCTTGAAGTTGTTCTAGAGGCTGCTTACAGTATTGAATTTTTTTTTTAAGATTCTTTTGTTCTGATTGATTGTTTTTTGCTTTCTTATGTTCAGAATCACTGATTTGATTCTCGACTTCATCCACTTTATTTTCGTTTCCCTGTAAATTATTTATAAATTATTTATAAATTTATTTTAATTACTCTTTCCTTTGTTTTTGACTGGATCTTTTTTACACTGTTAAGATCCTAACTAAGTTCCTTAAGCATATTTATAACCAGTGCTATGAACTCTTCATCTGATAGGTTGCCTATCTCCATTTTGTCTAGTTCTTTCTCTAGAATTTTGATCTGTTTTTTCATTTGGGCCATGTTTCTTGTCTCCTAAATGTGGCATCCTTCCCATGTTTATCTCCATATATTAGATAGAGCTGCTATGACTCCCTGTCTTTGTATTATGGCTTAATGCAATAAGTGTCCTGTAGGGTTCAGTGGCACAGCCTCCGTTACCACCCAATCTGGGTACTTAAGGTGTGTGTCCTTCATGTGGGTTGAGTACACCTTCCTCTTTAGTTGAGCCTTTATTGCTGTTGGAAGGTTAGTGAGAGGGATTTACCCAGGCCAGTTAGCTGCAAGGACAGGCTGTGACCAGTGACCACCAACTTCCACCCTCTGTGGAGGATCAGCTATGTAGGGGCAGATGCTCCAATGTGTTCTGTAGCTGTCCGCTGGATGCTCAGGCCCTGGGGTTTCCTGGGTGGTGTAGGCCAAAGTTAACCTTCACCTGTGTTTTGCCCAGGGCCACCCTGCCTGAGCTATAAAGCAATCTGAGATGGCTGCTTCTTGGGTTGGTCTTGAAGATGCCCAAGTGAAGCCAAGCTGTCAATTTAGATTGGCTGCTACCAGTGCCAGGCCTAGGGCTGCTTAGCAAGAGGTGTAGGGTGGAGGGGCTCACTGAGACTGGCTCTTGCTTGTTTGATAGGATTTAGGAAATTGTGAAGCATGAGTCAAGACCAGACCATGTGGAAAAGTTCCTATTAACAGCTTCATTAGGCCAGAGTCTCAGGGTATATCCAAGGTGGGGCAAGCAGTGTGAGCCAGATTAATGAAGTCTCAGATATGGCACCAGCATTCCTGTCTGTGGCTGCCTTGGAGGAAGGGCTAGAAAAGGGACAGTGACCCTTGCCCACCTTTCTGTCTGGACAAAGCTGACCCCCAGCTCCTATTTTGGTATCAGTCACTTCAGTTCTTCCCTCTGCCACTGGTGCCTTACCAGCTACCACTCTGGTACTGGAGCTCAGAGGGAGCAAGCCTGAGTAGGTGTCTCTGTGTGGGTTCTTTAAGGAGAACTGCTTGGGGCTTTAGCATTTTCTTCCACCAACTCAATCCCATCCAGGTTTTGCACCCAAAAGTTGTGGGAACTTATCTTCTTGGTACTGGAACCCTAGGCTGAGGGTGGGACTCCTTGCTCCCAAGATACTCCTTCCCAATTTTTATCTGCCACACGCTAACATGGGACCAGCCCATCCTGCATCTGTGCCCCTCCTACCATCTGGATGGATATGATTTCTTTAATTTGGTAGTTACCAGAACGTCCAGTCAACCTGATTTCTGATGGTTCTGAGAGGTGGTGGTTCTGTATTGTAATTTTGATGATGTGTGTTTACATATGCCGCCTTCTTGACCAGATGTTTCTGTTTTTATTATAACTCTTTCCTTAACTTTTTCTTTTTCCCCTTTGCCTTACAACGTTGTCAGTGAATTGGAAAGATTGATAGGAAGCTTATTAAAGAGCTGCACCAGCTCTGGCTCGTGTTGCCCAGTGGGTTGGGCCTCACTCATACCTCAAACTGAAAGGTCACCAGTTTAATTTCAGTCAGGGCACATGCCTGGGTTGCCCATTTGGGGTGTGTGAGGGACAACAGATCAGTGTTTTTCTCCCTCTCTCTTTCCCTTCCTTCCCCTCTCTAAAAGTAAAGAAATAAAATTAAAGAGCTGCACAAAATATCAGGTATGTGGTTCAAATAGTTTGACTTTTATCGAACTGATTCATTTAGTTTATTTTTTGAACCTGTCATCTGTTCCAGGGAGGCATTATGCTAAATGCTAGAGACATTATATGAACAAAACATTATATTATATACCCAAGCAAGACAGAATAGTTGTTGTCTTCTTAGAGTTAACCTTATTTAGGAGACAGAGAAGTAAATAGGAAATTAAACCTGATGAGATTAGTGCTATGAAAGGAATGGACAGGCTATCAAGTACATAAGAGGGACAGCTACCTTTGAGAACTGCTTGAAAGAAGCAAGGTATCATGGAGACCAGAAGGATAAAATATTTCAATCTGAAAAGGGCATGGGTGGTTATTCCCACTGGAGAGAATGTGAACAAGAGGTCTTTGGAATGTGGAATTTGAGACTGTTAGGGCAGATAAAGGTGAAGAGACAAGGACCCTGTCCAGAAAGGCTCACAGGGTACCCCAGAGGCAGTGAGGAGCTGCTGAAGGGATTTTTAGGGAGGAAATGACATTTACATTTTAAGAAAGATTACTTAGAAGATAGGATGGGGAATGGATTGGAGAGGGACAAGCCCAGGGGTCAGGGAAACTCCAAGGAAAAGATAATGATGGTCTTTGTGAAGAAAGAAACCTGAGTGAGAATGAAGAGAAACTGACTGAGAAGGGACATGCTTAAGAAGTCAGATTGACTGGGATATAGAAAATAGGGAGAGGGATGAGAAAGGAATTCAGAATGGACCCCAACTTTTAAGATCTGAGCAGCAATATTTATTAAAATCAATTCATTTTTTGTTTTTTTTTTGGTTTTTTTTTTACTTTGTTTCAGTCGTTTTGGTAACCTGATTGAAGTTTACCTTGTGTCAGGAAAAAATGTGGGCTATGCCAAGTATGCAGACAGGATAAGTGCTAATGATGCAATTAATACATTACATGGAAAGATCCTGAATGGCGTCAGACTTAAAGTTATGCTGGCAGATTCCCCAAGAGAAGAATCTAACAAACGACAAAGAACTTACTGATTCTTGAGGTAAGCCCTTTTTAATCTGAATTATAAAACACACTGGCTAAATAGTATAGCAAGAGGAATATGTATAGTAAGTACTTCAATTAGGAGTTTCTTTTTAGTGATTCAGAAGTTGTCAGTTAAAAGCACTATGACTTAACATTAATTAAAACTACAGTTCACGTTCATTTTACAAAATACTTTTTAAACTGAAACATTTTTAACTTAAAATGGTTATGATGTTTACTGGAAGAATGTTTTTGCCCTTCCATAAAATAAAATCAGATTTCAATTTGGAAAATTAATTACTCTTTGGTTTGTAAATATTTGAGATATTGAGAATTGGACTTTTTGCTATATGCTTTAATAAACCTAAAGTTGAGATAATTTTTAAAGATGTTTAACTTAAAGGCTCAATGCCTTGAGTTGTAAACTGAGGTAATTTATAACAGCCTTTATAAAGAATGTTTTGACTTTTCATTCCTAACATGCCTAAGACATAATAGTAAATTATAGACCTTTGAACTTAAAAGTTGGTGTTTTTCTGGACTTCTATTTGTGAATTTGTACTTTAAAACAACACGTTCAGAAAATATTCTCATGTGCATATATGTATTTAAAAACCTAACCCTGATAATTTGCCAGAAACTTTTATTATAAATAATGACACCTGCAGCCATATAAATTCCCTTTCTTTTATTAGTTTTTAAAAATCAAACTTAAATTTCTTTTTCTATGACAACTGTTTCATATCTTCATGGTTTCGGGAAACATAACTTTAGAAATGTTCAGCTATTTTACATTTCTAGCCTAGAAATTAATTCTTGAGTTTCAGGAGAAGCTGAGTGTTTTCCTGTTCCCACACAGACCAACTTCCCAAATTCACTGCTGGTCAAATGGTAGCATTTGGCAGGCACTTCAGAGTCAGTAACTTCAGTTGAAGTTACTGGCCTGCATGCAGTTTTCTTTTTGCTTCAGGTTTTCTTTCTGATCTATTCTGAGGACTAGCACGTATCAGAATGAATTGTCTCAGGCCTTACTGCTGATGACTCTTCCTTTAGTAGAGGAAGTTAATTATTAGTTCCTCCTCCAAGAAGGCAATTAGCAATAGGAACTATTAATAATCCTAATTTAGAAATGTTTTCAAATGTTTCATTTAATTACAAAACCAATCCCATTACACTATACAATGTAGAAATATTAAATTACCAATGAAAAAGAATCAGCAAGGCTTAACAAAGCAGGTTTTTTTGTGTGTGTTTACAAATAAAATGTTAACTAAATTCTATTTAGACAAGCTATTTTCTAAAAGAGCATGAAAAGTATGTTTTATTCATATCTGTGAATATTCTAACATACAGGTAACAATTCTTTTATTCAAACAATATTGACCTTAAAAATTTCTAAGTATCAGAAAAATATATAAACTAATCTTATAGTTAAGCCTTTCCTAATGATTATTTATATAGTATGGAAAATATTGGACAAAATCAGGAGGTCTGGGTTCCAATTCCAGCTGACAATTAACTGACTGTTACTAGGCAGATCTCTTCACCTTTCTAAAGCTCAGTTTCTGTTTTCATGAAGTTATTGAGAGAAAACCAGTCAGCCATATTCCTTATAGTATTTTTTTTTAATGCCTTTCAAGTGTGAGCTGAACTCATGCATTGGTGACTGAAGTGAAAACCTTCAAGACGTCATCTCTAAATGATCAAAAACTTAAACTTAATGAGTCAAAACTACCTCGTGGTCAGCTGGTGCTCTGAGAACAAACTTGGTAGTACCACATGTTCCCCTGTGATTCAGATGTCCATTCATCCAATTCCCTCCATTAAAGGAAGTACACCTGTTTTCCAGCATGACTAGTCATGAACTATATATACATCTATCAATTTTTTCCTTAGTAAACTATTTATTATACATATTTAGGGTAAAGAGCAGGAGGGTCAGATTAAAGAAATTCAAGAGGACCTAAACACTGCTCTTGAAGGCTAGTTACTTTTGCCCCTGAGGAAGATGCCTAGGTTAAAGTGAGCCACACCCAGGAAATAGAAGGAAAAACTGATTTTTAAAGTAGTTGAGTGCTATTTTGAGATGAGGCTGATGTACAAAATATGTTTTAATTTCTTTTTGAGGAAAGTAAAATTTTAGTATGCCGGAGCATTCTGATTCTATTAATTTACAGCATCCCCTCCACCACCCCCACACCCAGAAACAGTATGTGCTTACATTATCCTTCCAGGTAAGTTCAGTTTGCTCATTTGGGGACATCTGTGATAAAGGAAGCAAATAACCTTTGTTATACTGAAATAAAGGAACAATTCCTAACATTTTAGGAATACTATATACAAGCAGCTAAATTTCCTTTCAGGTGATGATTTTCATACTTGTGTTCTCTTTCTACAGAACAAAGACTAAATAATGACATAATCCTCAGCTGACTGACTGAAAATGTGACTGGACGCACTCCCTGTGGACAGTTGACAGCTTTTTTTTTCATATATCTGATAGTCTGTGCACAACATTGTTTTGTCTGGGGAGCAGGGATTTTGTTGACATGTATTTTTAATTCACACATTAATGCTAAAACTAATATAGCAGTTGTTTCTTAGAGCAATATGTTGTTATGTGTAGCAGAAATAAAGTTTTCTTTGCTTAACTAAATCATGCCTTATTTATGTGAAAGATAAGAATGAAAAATTTAACAGATAGTGTTTAGAATTTGACTAAATAACATATTTCATTGATTTATGAGATGCATATTTTTCCATTTCTGAAACTGGAAACATCTTGATTATCGATCATGTACCAAATGTAATTGACAGCCGTTTTTCCTTTATAGTAGAATTTAAAGATGCTTCTTTTAGTCAGTTGCATCTTAGATTCAATAAAATATGGTAATTGTAAGTCTACATACAAAGACTGGCTACTTACACTTACTCTAAGGCAAGAGTCAAACACATAATTAGAAATATTTGTATACCATATTTTTATAGTTAAACCAAAATATTTTGGCAGTTTTGTAAGGATCTTTTAAAATTATAGAGCAACAATAATAAAGAAAAATAATTAAGTTGTTCATATGAGGTTTATTTTGATAGTAAATTTAACTAAATGTTACTGGCTTTGGAGAGTGGACATTCCCTTTATAAATACAGAAGTGTAATGGCCACTTAAAAATATGACATGCAAGTAATTTTCAGAAGACTGTGATAGCAAGAATAGTCGTTTCAGAAAATTAAAAATTAGGAAGCTCCTCTGCTTATATTTTGAAAACGTAAGAAAATATTTTTTATCAATTCCTACAGTGAATTCTGTGTATCAAAAAGCTATATCTAAGTCATGAAATTGGCTCCTTTAAGAAGACATTATAAATGGTATGCAGTTTTTAAATCATTACATAATCACCTCATCATTATGTCTCTAACATCATCAATTAAACTAATACTAGTAAGAGATTAAATTCACTGAGCATAATAGTGTTTCTTACTTGGGCCAAGAAAATTTTGCCTTATTTTTCCAGGCAAGAGTTACTGTATGAGAATTGAACCAAGTGTCTTTCTGTGAGTCAAAGGACATATTTTGAAAGGAAAGCAAATGCTCATTTTATAAATGAAAAGCCTAAGTAAGAAGAGTTGGGGATTAATTACAAGCAGATAGATTTATTCATCCAAAACTCACTCAACCAAAATTCACTCAACGGTATTCATAGTTTCATTTTTACATCTTGTGTCCTACAGGTTATCTGGGGCTACTTGTCAAGTAATGCTTGAATTTCCACCACCCACAATATTTCTATCAGGTAGTTAATCTAAACAGTGTAAAAGTAGGGAGCTCTGTACCTCCTACCTGAGACTGTTGCATCTTTGATTAATACTCAAAATTGAGATAAAATATGACTGTATAAATTTTGCCTCTTAGTGTTAAGTTTTGCACTGAGCCATGTAGAGGATAAAGAAGTTCAGTCATTCTCATAGTAGCTATGATGTTCCCTTCTTCCCTCCAAATTTTCTATTCAATTTAAATAATCCCAATTTCTCCATCTTACATTAAGATCAGGTAGCCAGTTCCAGCAAACAGTTTTGGTTTCTTTGAGGTGCCTCATCTAAGTTTATTTCCTTGAGTCCTTCATATAATTCTTAAAAGATTTGTATTCATAGCTGTCTGCCCTCAAAAAACTTCTTTGCTCTCACAGTGCAACCTTCTGTTGAGTTTTTCTCTCCCTCTTACTTGCACTGAACAGTGGTTACTTTGGCTTTGCTGAGCATTTAATCTTGATCCTGTTAATCATTTAGCCTTACTCCTGCTTTCCTTGCAGTTGATCCCTAATTTTTTTTAAAATCCAGAATGTCACATTTTTCTTAAAATGAGGAGATCCTAGAATCTAAGATAGCATTTAATAATCTGGTGCTTATGTCATCAGCTAAATGTTTCCTTCTCAAATGCAATTTGAATATAAAAAATAATATATAGATATTTAGACACTGTATATGTCAGTTACTAAAATGCTAACATAGCAGGGTTTTTATTAGGTTTGTCTTCAAATTAGAAAAAATAAAGCTAAATAATAACAGGTTAATTTCTCTTTTAAATAGGTGGTTCAAATAATAAACCTTTAAAATAAATCCTGATCAAAACTCTTGTAAATTCATCAAGTTGAGTCTTTTATGGTAGATTACAGATGCTGAAAGCAGCTACCAGATTTGCTGCTTCTAGAACATCATGTCCCAGACTATGTTCCTTGAAATAAATACTAGTGTCATGAGAAGTCAGTAAGTGTTCTTTAGGGAAAAAAGTTTGTTTGTTTTTTTAAGAAAAAAAATCTTCACAGTCAAATATATTTAGAAAATATTCAGTTATTTTTGGTTCCATAGGTTTTTGACCATGAAACTGCTGAGAGCTGTTCATACGCTACTGAACACAATCACTGTTACCTCCATAAAGAACCATCATTTGCACGTTCATAGTTTGCTTTATGCAGTGTGAAATTATTTTTAGAGGCACACTATTAATAAGTCACTGAAAAGGCATGTACTGTTTTCTATAGAGATTGAGAAAAATATTGAGCACAGTAGGATAACTGAAGTGCTGCTCAGAGATAACTCGTATCCAAGAAACATACTTTGGGAAAATTTTTTTTCTAGAATATATACTGTCTTTATTCATATGGTGTGGTTTTATATACAAGTTTATTTTTTTAACTTTCTAATTGCACCCTAGATAAAAAGTTAGTGCAAAATACTAAGGAAATTACTACTCTGAAATTTTAACTTTCTCTGATATTTTTCTCTCTTTCATTGGGAACCTACCAAATATTAATGAACCAAAACAAGGTAGAGATTTTACCAATTGTGGTGATAACCATTGCCACTCAAAAACTGCAGAGCAAGTGGTTCTTAAATTGTGATGTCCACAGAATCACTTAAGGTGTTTGTTGAAAACACAGGTACACTGATGCTGCAGGTTTGGGGTGGGTTTTTTAACAAGCTCACTAGGTGATTCTGGTAAGGTAGTCAGTGGCATCGACTTTGCATTATACTTGCCAAAAGGGATTACATATGTTGGACCTTAGGATAGACTGTTGTAAAAGTAAGACATTGAGGGGTTCTCAAGTCTTTTTACCTTGGGCATTTTTAGAATTAAGCATGTTTCCCCTCAATTTAAAATGAGTAAATGTGAATTGCAATAAAAAATTGAAAAACACAATCAGTCTCACAAATAGCAAAATGTCAGGCCAGCTTTTTCATGTTAGCAGATATTTTTTGATGTTTGCAAATATTTTATATGTTTGATGATAATTATTTGCTTTATGCCACTCAAAGTTTCTACTTTATTTTTCATTTACACTTATTTTGAAGTAAATTATGTTAATAAATTATCAGATTTTGGCTGTAAAAAAGTACATATAGGTGTAATTCTTTTTAAATTACAAAGAAGCATGAATGTAATGTAATTATCAGTGTAGACACTGATACAGAGATACACACACACACACACACACACACACACGAATATTCTTGCAATTAAAGTGAACGTTCTTTAAAAATGCACCCAGAGCCCTGTTGATTACAGGTGCACTTTTAACTTTTAGTAAATTTTTTATCAATGTGTAAAACTAAAAATCAGGGAAAGGTTAAATGAAATATTTGTATAGCCTTTTCACACATAATACTATGCAAGTTTTATTTCTTCCATATGTGGATGTAAGCACTATTAAAAATCAGCAATTATTTTTACATATTTCAGGGAAGAGAAAACATAAAGGTCATCCTTATTACATAAGAGTTCCCGTTTTAATATCTGAATTCTAATGAATGGATTGCATTATTTCCTTTTCTAGAAACAGTAACTCAAGAACACATGCTGGATCCTGGGAACTGAAGGTATGGTATTGCTAGGGAATCAGATAGAAATATTTAGTTAAAATATGAAGTTGGCAATTCATTACAATGACCATGTTGGTTTTATTTAAGATAATAAAGGCTTGTCTTCAGGACAATATGCAAGTCTCACTATACTTTGAGAAAGATACTATGAAAATCCATTTGAGTGATTATTACAGGAAAAGGAAGTCCTGTGAGTGTCATATGTGAATTGCAGTCAGTATCTAGACATCAGGTCCATGTGAGCTAGCTAACATGTAAAAACTAAGGTTGCAACAACTGAGGCAGCCTAGAGACTGCGTTTCTGACCATAATGCTGCAGAAGTGGGGAAAGGAAGCCTCATGAGACTATGTGGAAATCACTTGTATTTGAGGTACAAAAGTAAAAAACTGAAAAGGCATGTACTGTTTTCTACAGAAATTGATTAAAATATTGAGCACTGTAGGATAACCAAAGGGGGCTGGCTACTCAACGATAACTCATGAATCTACACTCTGAATTTTCCTGCTTCTATTTAATTTCTGATTTTGGAGATAATTAATGTTGCCACTGATTTTCTGGCTCATACATTATCATCATCGTTATCCAGCATTAATAATACATGTTACAGCATCTTTAGCACAGAGTTCTTAGGGGTTTTATTCATTCTGTTATTTTTTAATTTTTTTAATGCTAAAAGAAGAAAAATAATGCCATCTACTTTAAAGTCATCTAATTTGTTGGAAACTATATATAAATATATATAATTTAATTTTTTTCATCAACAAAGCCTGTTGTACTGGTTTCTGCAAATAGTTTTTGTATCTTTATATTATCTATTGGCACACACAAAAAAATCTTCCTCATTAGTAACATAAGAAATGTAAGTGTCAATGTGACATTTGGTAGAAGGTAGAGAAGGAGGTCACAGTTGGTTAGTTGACTGGCTTTAGGAGGAATCTACAGTAGTTGCTGAGATCACTGTGACTAGCTGACCTGCTTTGGCAAGGTCAAGGTCAAGAATGGCAACAACAAAAAGAGAGAGAGTATACTTGGAGAGATAGCATCCATATTTGCTTTGCTATCACAAACCCTTACCAAGGCACCTTCTAGGCTCAATCCTTTCACTAGAAACTCTTAACAGGGTTTACTTCCTACCATTTTAGCTCTAAATCTGGGATATGTAGGCACTGTAGCATAGTCCCATCTTGCACCAGCCCAGTCTTAATTCAATTATAATAACAAAGTAATTTCATAAAAAATAAAGATGAAGGTAGATCTCCTTTATATCACCTTGAAAGGTTAGCATTGTGCCTGGATCACTCAACTTTCTCTAACTAATGACTTTTAATTACTTGTAATGTAGGAATGTACTGTGTCTTCTAGATCTTATTAGTAGGATTAGCCTTCAGTTTCTCCCAAGAGGAAGTTTTATATATGATACCAACATTGCCTTTTTGGACCTGTCTTCTCATGTAGAAAATAGATAATAAAGGCAGTTTAAATAACAAACACCTGCAATCCTTCCCTTTTTACTGTTTACTGTAAAAATGCCCATAAAAACATTCAAATAAATGTCATTCATAAAAGTTGGGTAGGAATAGTGAAAATGAGAAGGAATTTTTACTAAACAATGGGTAGCTTTTTGTTTGTTTGTTTGTTTTTAATGGCTGACTCAAATTTCACATTGAAACAACCTGTTAGTAAAGAAAGGCAATATCTTAGCTTCCCATCGTCTAACCCCTTAGACAGCCATCAAGAGTCCCACCAGAAAAGGCTTCATTCTGCATCTCCTACCTGATGGTACTGACACTGGGGTACCATGGAGTTTTTCTTTAACAAAGAGAACCACAATTGGCATTCACCTCGTTAAAAGATCCCACCTTTAACCAGAAGAATAATACTGAGTGACCAAGGCAGAATAAGTGATCAAAAAAAGATCTAGCTTCTGCCACTGGCAGTTTAGAATGCTTACAGCCAGATTTTTTTTTTTTTTTAAATAGTGTTTTTTCCAGCCTCTCTCCTAAGATCCTTGATCTCATTGCAAGGAAATTCTTCTACCCCAAGCCTAGATCTGAAGGACCTCCTTGGGTTTCCTGGAGGAGTGAAGTGAGTCTACATTTCTAACCATCTGCTAGATATTTCATCAGCACTGTGGATTGCTGAAGAGCTAAAAGCAGTCCTCAGAGTGTGCCAATTCTGTAATTGGCCTAGCTAAATCTATTCTCATTGAGAAATGAGAAATGAGCAACTAAATGGATAAAAAGACTTTGACAAGAGATTTGAACCAGCATTTCACAAAGAAAGCCAAATAGGGCTCACAGATGTTTTTGTTTTTGTTTTGGATGGGGGGCAGTTGTATTATATGGTCAGAGGAATGGGGTGGGTGGGTAAATTACTTACCTTTTGCAAGGAAATTAAAACCTCTGTTACTTTGACAGTTAATGTAAGTTTAAGAGTCTTTTTAAAACCTGCTAAATGTTCAGTCATATTATCAGGAAACTGCACATTATAACAATAGAACAGCAAAAGTTAAAAAATTGCCAGTGCCAAGAGTTGGTGAGCATGTGGAACAACAGGAACTCTTATAAACTGATAAAGGTCTCAACCACTTTGGAAATGTTTGACAAAATATCTACTAACACAAACATAATGACTCTTAGTGATTTCACTTCTAAACATATCAACAGAGATAAGAACACGTGTACCCCAAAAATATACGCAAGATTGTTCTTAACATTATTCATAATGGCCTCAAGTGGAAACAACCCATCAACAGAATGCTTATGAGATAAAGGAAATACCTGTATAACAAGGAAATGAGCATACATGTAACAATTTGGATAAATCTCATAGATGTGATAACAAAGGAAACCAGCCAACAAAAGTATACTTTTAGGCAAAATGGAGTGAGAAGGGATCACAAAAAGGGTTTACGGTGTGTGCTAGTAATCTTGACCACCATGGTGACAACTGTGTTAACTTTTTGATCTATACTTTTTATAGTTTACTCATTTTCTGTATCTTACAGTACTTCAATTAGTTTTTGTTTCCTAATGAGTTAAGCAAAATTAACACAAGGCAGGATAAGACAATTCTGCAGTATAATTGAAGTGCAATCTCCTGAGGCGTTTAAAGGAGGCTTTCATGAACCACATCAGAGCTGCCCTTGTCAGTTTTATGTATAGGTCTTAATAAGCTTCCTTTAAGGATGCTTATTATTAATTATTAAATTATAATAACCAAAAATGTCAGAGTAGAAGTTAAAAAGTATCCTTAGAAGAATAGAATTTGAAGAGGAAAGGTACAGATTTAAAAGGCTGATTGCAAGGATATATCCTTTGAATAATAGGTGTTCCCAAACATGACTACAAAACAATAAATAGTTCTAACAGAAGAAACATCAATCTGAAAAAAAAGGCTCAAGTCTAAAGATCCTCCACATTAAATGACCACTGGAATGGAACAGTGTCCACAGTGTTCTGTAGTTCAGAATTTCTCTACTCATCCAAATGTGAAGGGAACAAATGTTCTATGATCTTCAATGCACTACTCATTTGCTCTTTATAAAATGTCACTTGAAAGCCCTGGCTGGTGGCACAGTGGAGAAGGTGCCAGCCTGGGAATCCAAAGGTTGCTGGGTCGATTTCCCAGCCAGGGCACGTAAACCAGGTTGCAAGCCAGGTCCATAGCTGGAGGCAGGTGAAAGACAACCATACATTGATGTTTCTCTCCCTTTCTTCCTCCCTCCCTGCCCTTCTCTAAAAATAATGAATAAAAACATTTTTTTAATAAGTAAAAAATAAAATCTTTGGGGTTAAAAAAAAAGTTACTTGAACATAAGCCCTGGCTGGTGGCACAGTGGATAAGGCACCGGTCTGCGAACCCAAAGATTGCTGGTTAGGTTCCCTGGTCAGGGCACATAACCAGGTTGCAAGCCAGGTCTGTAGCCAGGTCCGTAGCTAGAGGCAGGTGAAAGGCAACCACACATTGATGTTTGTCTTCCTCTCTTCCCCTCTCTCTAAAAATAAATAAAGCTTTAAAGGGTGAGTTTCTCTTGAAAATCTACATTTTTTTTTTTAAGATTTTAATTATTTTTAGAAAGAGGGGAAGAGAGAGAGGCAGAAAGGGAGAGAGACATCAATGTATGGTTGCTTTTCACCTGCCTCCAGCCACAGACGTCACTGGAGACCTGGCTTGCAACCTGGTTATGTGCCCTGGCTGGGGAATCGAACCTGCAACCTTTGGGTTCACAGGCCGACGCCTTAACCACTGTGCTACCAGCCGGGGCATAAAAATAAATAAAGCTTTAAAGAGAGAGAGAGTTACTTGAATATAATTACTATACTGCCAAATGAATAAAAATTAAAAATTAAAAGAAAAAGGTCAGTTGGTGAGTATTGAAATCAGTGAAGGTGCCAAAAAGGAAGGCAGTTTCTTTTTGAGGGGTGCAGGGAGGGGAAAGATCCTTTATTGAAGAAAAGCTAAAACTTTTTGCTTTGAAAAATATGTTAAAGAATCTTGAGATCTGTTAAGATGGTTAATAAAATTAATAACTCTCTTGTCCAAATCCTTGAAAAAGAAATGAAATGCTTTTGACTAAAGAAAAGCCCTTAAGACTAAAACTATTTAAAATTTAAAAACAAAATGAAGTGATTCCTTCTAAGAGACCTTTAAATTGAATTCTGTCATGCACATCTAATAAAAGATATATTAGCCTATGAGTTGAGTGAGAAAGTATGTGTATACATTCTCTAATAGAATTACAGTCAGTCAGAGCATCACCTGATGTACCAAGGTTGTGGATTTAATCCCCAGTCAGAGGGCATACAAGTATCAGCCAATGAATACATAGAGAAGTGTAACAACTCTCCCTTTCTCTCTCTCTCTCTCTCTCTCTCACTCTCTCTCTCTCTCTCTCTCTCTCTCATGAAATCTTTACAACGAATAAAGTCACAATCTGTAATGAAGACAACAAACCCTAACAATTTATATTTCGGGTAATAAAGCACTAACATGTAGAAATGCAAGAAATGCAAAAGCTTTTCATATAGTGTGGAAATTATGGTGGTAGCCTTAACACAGTTTTGTGGATTATCATAAGTCAAATAGGAGAAATTACCACAAAAATGGAAAAACATTTAAAAAAAGGATGTAACTTTTCCTCAAACGGAATAGTTTACAAATCAATCAGATGGTAATATTGAATGATGGGCAACATAGAGGACCCAGAACTATTTTGCACATCAGCTGGTCTACAATATTTACAGCTGTGTTAAAAAAAAAAGAAGAAGAAGAAGAAGAAGAAAAACCTTAAGCTTGCTCTTTCCAGTTTCTTTGTCCTAAAGACAAATTGCAAGGAAATGAGTTACCCTCAAGCCTACATCCTTGGACCTCCTTGGATTTCCCAGAGGAATGAAGTGGGTCTGTATTTAATGCCCACATGCTAAACATTCAGTAGCATTTGAGTAGAATGTACAGGAGCTGAAAGCAATCCTTGGGACCTGGTCATCCCCTAAAGAGTATTTTAGAGGGCAGAAGTTGTACAGGTTCTATTCTTTGACCACAAGATATTAAAATTAGGAAATAAAAGCATAATCACCTGGAAAATCATTTTAAATCCCTCTTCTAAATATGTTGTGAACAAAAAAGTAGAGGATAATGTATTTAAAGCTATGCTGAATTTCCAGTCAAGATGGAGGCATAAAGTAGACACCTGCCCACACAACCATAGATCTCAAAAATACCAACCAGAACGGTCAGAAAATGGAGCTGTATGGAAGTCCAGCAACCAAGGATTTAAAGAAGCCACATTCATCCAAATGGGTAGGAGTGACAGAGTTGCAAAGACTGGGTGGAGAGGTGGTGTCGCAGACAAGCAGTGACAGTGGTGGCAGCGGGACAGATGTGGTGGATAAAATTGGGAGGGATACCCTGAAAGCGAGCAATCAGAGCCCTAGGCCAGACCACACAGCCCACGGTTCCAACACTGGGAAGATAAACTCCCATTATTTCTGGCTGTAAAAACCAGGGGCAGGGGGCAAAAGAAATTGCCAGTTTCCTGCTTAAAGGGCCCACATGGTCTAAGGATGTATGCAAACCCAGAGTAGCAACCAATTGCATATGGGAAGTGGGTGAAAGTGGCTGGAAATGGGGAGAGTGCAGGGCAAATTAACAGAAATCAAGTAGTGGCATTGTCCCCTCTTCGAGCCCCCTACCACAAACAGCCACAAAACAGTGAAGAGAGTGGTCCCACCCTGGCAAATTACCTAAGGCTCACTGCACAATTTACAGGTGTCTTTGCTATGTAATCCACCTTACTAAGCCAGGGGGTCAAAACAGCTCTACTTAAAACAGAAAAACACTGGGAGATTGCCAAATTGAGGAGGCAAAGAAATATGGCTCACATGAAAGAACAGAACAAAACTTCAGAAAAAAATAAATGAAATAGAGCTAACCAACATATCAGATGCAGAGTTCAAAATGCTGGTTATCAGGATGCTCAGAGAATTCATAGAGTATGGCAGCAATATAATAATAATACATATAAGAAGTGAAGGTTACACAAAGTAAAATAAAATAAAAATATACAGGGAACCAAAAGTGATGGGAAAGAAGTCAGAATTCAAGTTTATGCTTTGGAATGAAAGGAAGAAATAAACATTCAGCCAGAACAGAAAGAGACAAGAATGTGAAAAAGTAAAGAGAGGCTTAGGAACCTCTGGGACAACTTTAAATGTGCTAACATCTGAATCATGGGGTGCCAGAAGAAGAAGAGGAAGAGCAGGAAACTGAAAACTTATTTGAAAAAATAATGAAAGAAAACTTTGTTAATTTGGCAAGGGAAATAGGTACACAAGTCCAGGAAGCACAGAGTCCTAAACAAGATGGACCCAAAGAGAAATGCCAAGATACATAATTAAAAAGCCAAAAGTTAAAGATAAACAGAGAATCTTAAAAGCAGCAAGAGAAAAGCAGAGTTACCTACAAAGGGGGACCTATAAGACAATCAGCTGATTTCTCAAAAGAAACTTTGTAGGCAAGAAGTATTCCAAATAATGTAAAGCAAGGACCTACAACCTAGCTTACTCTATCCAGCAAAACTATCACTTAGAATGGAAGGGCAGATAAAGTGCTTCCTAGACAAGGTAAAGGTAAAGTAATTCATCATCACCAAACCATTATTACATGAAATGTTAAAGGGACTAATTTAAGAAAAAGGATGAAAACTATGAGCATTAAAATGACAATAAACTCACAACTATCAACAACTCAATCTAAAAAACAAAAATAGAGCCCTGGCTGGTGGCACAGTGGATAAGGCGCTGGCCTGCAAACCCAAAGGTCGCTGGTTTGATTCCCAGCCAGGGCACATAACCAGGTTGCAAGCTAGGTTTCCAGCCAGGTCCTTAACTGGAAGCAGGTGAAAGGCAACCATACATTGATGTTTCTCTCTGTCTTTGCCTCTCTCCCTTCTCCTCTCTCTGGAAATAATAATTTTTTTAAAAAATTAAAAAATTAAAAACAAAAATAAGCGAACAACAAGAACAGGAACAAAATCAGGTATGGAGATCCTCTGGAGGGTTATCAGCTGGGAAGGTGGAGAGGAAATGGAAATGCTGCAGGAATTAAAAAGCATAATTTGTAGGTACAAAAATAGGGGGATGTTCCGAATAGCATAGGAAAGGAAGAAGCCATAGAACTTACATGCACGAGCCATTGATAAGAACTAAAAGGGGAGATTTGTGGAGGGAAAGGCGGTGGGGTACCAGGCAGTGTGGGCGATGGGGGAGGGGAAAACAGGGACAACTGTAACAGCACATTCAAATATATATATAAAATAAAAGCTATGCTGAAATGCAACTTGATAGCCATTAGTTCAGAGGGGAAAATGAATTAAATATGATGCCACATTAGAAACAAATGTAATGATAAGACTAGTTAGAAATACATTACAAACATAAAATAGGCAACCTCTTGGTAAATGCACTTTTTTTTTTTTTAAATCAAAATCAGAAATCATGAAGGTCATGAAAAGCTACAGGAGTCATTTAAAAATAAATAGTGCCCTTTCAAAAATAAATGCTGCCCTGAATAAGTGACTCTGTTGGGGCATTGTCCCACACACCAAAAGTTGGCAGGTTTGATTTCAGGCAGGGCACAGACCTAGTTTGGTTCTATCTCCATTTCAGTTGCATACAGCAGGCAACTGATTCAACAATTGATGTCTCTCTCCCTCTCTAAAATCAATAAATATTCCTCAGGTGTGAATTTAAAGTAAAATAGGTGTTGTCATCAATTATATTGTAAACATCTGTTAAATGTTCAGTACACACATTTAGAAAATTCTGTGCACAAGAATTCCAGAACCTGAGCAGGTCAAGAACTACAGAAAAGGTTCAGGTAGCTGTCAGTAAATTGGTATCTCCTCAGATGATCCTTGATCGACTTGATGCAGTCTTCCAGACTTTTGAAAAGTACATTATTCCTGTGGTATATAATTTTTTGTATACAGTTAGGAAAAGGTGAATACACTTTGTTTTGGATAACTGACATTATCCTGGCATTAAAAAGTAAAGGCAAGAATGAAGGCTATAAATTTTTAGTTCTCCCATGAATATGGATGCAAAGAAATCTAAACGGAACATTAGAAATACTGGAATATGTCCAAAGAACAACGCATTGTCTAGTAGGTTTACCCTTTGATGAAATGGCAATTCACATTAAGAAAAAACTTAGTATAATACATATCTGAACAGGACCATATTTACCCAGTTGGTACTAGTCCATTTTTGTAATCATGCAAATATTGTAGACTGTTCAGATTATGCATGATTTATTTGAAACAATAACTAGCTCGAAGGGTTGGATTAGTCTGATTTACTTAAATTAATATACATGACATATAATAAGAGAGGCAGGGAATGGATATTGGCAAGGCAATGAAAGTGTCTAAAACTGCTTCTTAGAAAATAGCTAGATTTATTGAGTTCTTATTTGCCAGGCACTGGTTTACATACATCTCAAAAGCTGGGAAGCAAGTACTATCATTCCTGTTTTATAGAAAGGATGATAAAGTACAGTCAGAGGGACAAAGTAATTTCCATGACATCTGTTAACCTCCCACTGGCTAAAACAAGTCCCATGGTTTTGGACCTAGGGTCAAAAAGTTTACTGTGTTTTTGTGGAAAGA
The DNA here is from genome assembly GCA_004026585.1 of Noctilio leporinus. Lineage (NCBI taxonomy): Eukaryota > Metazoa > Chordata > Mammalia > Chiroptera > Noctilionidae > Noctilio > Noctilio leporinus. The sequence goes on from PVIW01008891.1 coordinate 38,646, forward strand.
ACTTTAAAGTTACAATGGTATAGGATATGGGTACAGGGAGGGGAGAAGAGTTTCAACCAGTAATTTATTATATCTTTCATGATTTTTTTGACTTTTTATTGTATAAATTATATTACAGAAATTTCAAATATATAATATACACAGAATGGCGTAATGACCTCCTCCGTGGCAATGTGTGGGATATTGGTTGCCAGGCTGAGCATCTGTCCTACTGCCTTAGGGAGCATGCAGCTTCCTATAAAGCTGCAGTTCTACCATAGTCAGCAGCAGCTTTTTAAAGCTTCCCTGTGAGGTGGTGGGAGTACACAAGGATCACCAGCCCAGCTCCTAGTTTTAGTGAACCTGTCTCTGATCTCCATTTCATTGGGGGAGTTTTATTTTTCAAAAGGATATGGACTCTCCATTGCTTCCACCTACTTCTCAACCCAGGGTCCAGCAGAGCAATGGCTCCAACTCCCTTCTTCATAGAAATGTTTATCTTATTGAACAAAGCTGTCTTTCTCTAAGTCTGTGTACTTTTTTTGTCATATATTATGCATCACAGGCATGGATGGATATGGAGCAGGGGGATTCCTAGAATCTTGGACTTTCAATGGCATTGCCACCCAAAGTCCTAGAATCCTAAAGAAAAGTTCTCTTTATTTTTCTGTGGTGGTTTTACAAATAAAATATCTTTTAACATCTCTTGGAACTTATGCATGCCTAAATTTAGTACCTTATTTTAAAAAAAAAAAAGTTTCTTAATGCATAGATATAAATATTCAAATTCAGTACATTTTTAAAAAAACATTTTATTCATTATTTTTAGAGGGAAGGTCGTGGAGGGAGGAACAAAGGAAGAGAAACATCATCTTATGGTTGCCTTTCACCTGCCTCCAGCTGGGGATCTGGCTGGAGACCTGGTTTGCAACCTGGTTACGTGCCCAGACTGGGAATTGAACCAGCAACCTTTGGGTTCGCAGGCCAGCACCTTTCCACTGAGCCACCAGCCAGCAAATTCAGTACATTTTTTTTTAATGATCAGGAAAATTATTTATAAAAGGGAAATAAGAATATTCCTAATTCTTGCCAGTAAATCTTGATCAAGATAAGCTTTTTAAAAATTATTATTTTTCAGTTACAGTTGTCTTTTTTTATCCCCATTGCTCTCCCCTGCCCCTCCTTCCCACTCCTGCTCCCACAGTCAATCCCACTTCATTGTCCACATTCATGGGTTCTTTGTACGTGTTCCTGGACAAGACCCTTCCTCTTCATTTCCCCATCACCCCTTTCCCCTCTCCCCTCAGGTTGCTCTCAGTTTGTTTCTTATCTCCATGTCTCTGGTTCTGTTCTGCTCATTTATTTTTTTGTTTTGTTTTGTTCATTAGTTTCCATTTATAGGTGAGATCATACAGTATTTGTCATTTGTCTTTTGCCACCTGGCTTATTTCAGTAAGCATAATGCTCTCCAGTTCCTTCCATGTTGTCACAAAAGGTAGGAGCTTTTTCTTTCCTTCTGCTATGTAGTATTCCATTGTGTGAATGTAACTCAGGTTTTTGATCCTCTCATCCATGGATGGGCACTTAGGCTGTTTCCAGCACTTGGCTATTGTAAATAACACTGCTATGAACATTGGGGTGCATAGGTTCTTCTGAATTGGCATTTCAGGATGCTGGCAGTGGAATTGCTGGATCAAAAGGCAATTCCATTTTTAGTTTTCTGAGGAAGTTCCATACTGTTTTCCATAGTGGCTGCACTAGTCTGTATTCCCACCAGCAGTGCACCAGGTTCCCTTTTCTCCACATCCTCATCCAGCACTTGTTTGTTGATTTGCTAATGATGGCCATTCTGACTGGTGTAAGGTGGTATCTCAGTGTGGTTTTAACTTGCATCTCTCTGATGGCTAGTGATGTTGAGCATTCTTTCATATGCCTATGGGCCCTTTGTATGTCCTCCTCAGAGAAGTGTCTGTTCAGGTCCTTTGCCCATTTTAATTTTTTAAAATTAATTAATTATATTTTTATTTATTTTAATTTTTAAAATACTTATTATTTTTAGAGGGGGAGGAAGAGAGGCAGAGAAGGAGAAAGACGTCAATGTATGGTTGCCTTTCACCTGCCTCTAGCTACGGACCTGGCTGGAGACCTGGTTATGTGTCCTGGCTGGGGAATTGAACCAGAAACTTTTGGGTTTGCAGGACAGCACCTTATCCATTGAGCTACTAGACAGGGTCCTTTGCCCATTTTTAAGTTAGATTGTTTGTCTTCCTGGTGTGGAGTTGTATGACTTCTTTATATACATTTTTATATCAAACCCTTGTTCAAGGTATCATTGACAAATATGTTTTCCTATACAGTTGTTTTTTTTTTTTTTTTTTCATTTTGATGATGTTTTCTTTAGCCGTGCAGAAGCTTTTGAATGTGATGTAGTCCCATTTGTTTATTTTTTATTTTATATTCCTTGCATGATAAACTACTTTTAAATATGTGTGTTAAATATTAGTGTATTTCATCAAACCTTGATGATCCCATTCTCTTCTCTGTGCCTTATCTAGATTTTTATTTCTTTTTGTTTTATTTTTTATTGTATAAATTTTATTATGAAAAATTTAAGTATCTAATATACACAAAATAGTGTAATAACCTCAATGCACCCATGACTGGACTTCGTGATTGTTAATTATGGTAAAGCTTGTTTTGTTTATACCAGGGGCTAGGAAACTATGACCTGTGGTTCGTGGACCAAATCCAGCCTACTGCCTTTTTCTGTAAATAAATCTTCATTGGAACCCAGCCTGCTTTCATGTAGCAACAGCAGAGTTGAGTTGCTACCACTGATATTGTATGTCCTGCAAAGCCTAAAACGCTAGCAATTTACAAAAAAGTTTGCTGACCCTTGAACTATATTCTCACCCACTCCTCTCAACAAAAATATTTTTCATATTTAATTTTTAAATATTTCCATATGCATTCTAAAAGACAAGGATTCTAAAAACAATACCATTCTTACACTAAAATAAATAAGCAGAAAATTATTAGTTTTGTCTCTTCTACAAAACTCCTACTGAATGACAAATGGTGATTCTTTAATGGTTCTTTTTCTTCATAACTCATTATTCAGGTCCACCTATAGTCTAACAAACCATTTTCTTGCCTTTGAAACAGCTGCAAGCTTCTCTTTATTTTTATTGGTTTTCCCTTCTTAGTAATTCCAACAGCTTAACATACTTTATCTGTGAATGACTTCAATGAATAAGTATTCTGAATTTAACAAAGTATGTAAGAAAGTTAAAAAGCAGTGACAGCATAGTCAGATTTTAGCAAAATCACAATTTGAGATATAGTAAAGGTCCTACAGAAAAATATGGCATATAAAAGCAATCTTGCATTTTTAAAAGGCTAATAATGTTAAAGATTTTCTTTTTTTGCCATACTGTTTTTTTCTTTTCTTGAGAAAAACAAGCTTATTTTTAGAGGTTTTAACAGGTGTTTCTTAACATTTCTAAATAACATTTGACATTAAAATAGCTCATTATAGTTTACCTGACAATTCTTTTTTCAAGATTTTATTCATTATTTTTAGACAAAAGGGCAGAGAGGGAGGAAGAAAGGAATAGAAACATCCATGTATGGTTGCCTTTCACAGGCCTCCAGCTATGGACCTCACTGGAGACCTGGCTTGCAACCTGGTTATGTGCCCTGACTGGGAATCAAACCAGCGACCTTTGGGTTCGCAGGCAGGCCGGCAGCTATCCAGTGAGTCACCAGCCAGGACTACTTGAGAATTTTGTGGGAGATATCTCACTGGATATTTACAGCAACTTAATGAGGTAGAGATTATTTTCATATTAAATGATAAACAAACCCATGTTATCTGCTTAAAGTCCACCAACCATGCTGCTGAACTGGTGGTCACAAATCTTACCACAGGGCAGTTCTAAACAGATTCTATCACCTTTTGCAGGCCTTGGTTACATAAATGTAAACTATGTTACACAAAGTTTTATTAACTACATTACTTCCAAGGTATCCTAAAGATACATATCTATACAGTGCAGATATTGAAATAAACTCTTATGAAATATGTACCTTTGAAGCTTAAGATTTCAAGCACAGAGTGTTCTATCTTTAGAATTCCAAGAGCAAGAAACAATCCATTACATAACTTCGAAGAACTCCTCTTTTGCATTTCTTTTACATCCTTTAGAGGTTGCCTTAAATAGAGGTTCAGGACTGTCTGACTCCAGTGGTCAGGCAGAGGAAGTACAAACTAAACCTGGAATGTCTTTGTACTCTTTTTTTTTTTTTTTCAAGTTTCTGTGCACTTGACACTGATTCAAAATGAAAGGATTTTGAAAAAAAATGCAAAAGCAAATACACATTAAGTTACTGCAGACTCTCACAGATGTGTCACATAATGCCATTTTCCTTGTCCACAGATATAGATTACAAAGATTTCTTGCCAGTCTTTCTACATGAAAAAAACTAGTATCAAAGACAATTGCCTGTAAAAGCTTTAATAATAATTGCATCTATTTTTCTGTTGGGAAGGGTGAGCAATTTGAAAGATAAAGCAAAAATCTTCCTCCACTCAACAAATGTTTGTTGAGTGATTGCGCACATCAAGCTCTGTGGTAGATGCTAATTCCTTTTCATGATGCACTACCCAAGGTCCCCTTTGGCACTGTAGGCTTGTCCCCAGCTTCTAGCAGTGCAGAGGACAGGACAAGAGTCCTCAGCTGTCAGCCTCCTTCAGGGGTTGCCTGAGCTGAAGAGCGAATACTCCCTTCCCAGGAACTCTGAATCCCATCGCTGGTCAACAGGGAGGCCTAAAAGCCTGGCCCTCTTGCCCCAATTCAAGGCTGTCCAAAGAGTCATCCCATCTTCAGAGCATCACAAAGGGCTAAAGCTTTCCCTGAGAATCCGTCACAGCTCTAATTTCTCCCCTGCCAATTCTCTTTCCTTCCCTTCCCTTCTCTTTCCTAAGTGGTCATCCTTAGAACACTCTTCATGAACCTCCTGCCCACTCATCTCTAACTCTGACTCAGATCAGATGATGGCATCAGAGGTGCCATCATCCTCTTCCAGTGATTTCCCTCTGGAGCCAAGAAAGATCGTTACATTTCAGTTTTTTGACTATTGAACAGGCCTATGATTTATAACAAACATTAAAAGTGTATGCCCCTGCTTCTTGCCTGCTCTGCTTTCTATTTCTTTATCAGCTAGCATAAAATACAGAGATTAAGAGAATGGGGACAGAAAAAACATAGGCAGAATCCTGGGAAGGCAAGGTTGAGACATACAACAGGTTTGTCTTTGCCTCCACTTCTCTTTTCTTTGCTGTTCTCTGTTTCAATCCAAACCTCCCTATGATCCCCTAGGTCCCATGTATTCATATTGCATGTTTCCTCCTTTCTCAAAAGCATCACATTCTCACTGAAGCATTAGGGTTTAATGTGTCATGCCCCTTAAAGAGTTTGCAGTAGATGGAATCTGTTTTTTTGTTTTTGTTTTTGTTTTTGTTTTTGTTTTTGTTTTTTTTGAGGTCTACTGGAACTCTGAGCACTCCTGCAGAATGATGGAAGGGAGGGAATGAAACTTTTGGTATTAGTAAGATGGGTGGCTTTGGTACCCTCCTGGACTATTCCCATTTACACATTGATTGAAGTTCTCTTAAAATAAGCCATAAAAATATTTTAGAAAAAACTACTTTTTGGAACCACTCCTATTTGAAAAATTACTACAAATCTTTTATTCCAAGCAGCAACAGATTAAGTCATTTTTTTAAAGAAACAGTGAGATTTAATTTTCAGTGGCATAAGTTAGCTGTATTTTAGCACACATGTGCAATACAAGGTAATTTTAGGTTAAGAAAATGATCATCTATCCTTAAGAGTGTGAAGTTTAAAATTCTGACAAATTAGGTAGTCTAGGATATCATTAAGTACTTTTTAAATTGTTTGAGTTATAAAAAAGGTAATATACTATTTATTTTACAAAATAAATACCCTTATTTTCATGATTTTTCTTTACTGCAATAAAGTATTTTAATGATGCAACTTAATGTTTCAGGATCTTGTCTAAACAGAGACATTAAGTTTGTTGGTTTATGTTTGCCTAATTATCTCTTTTCTGTTTTTAAAATTCCCTTTATTGGTCCCCTTTTCAGTCATTTCATTTGTGCCCTTATTTTCTGAGAAGATGTAAATGTTGTAGCTAATAGCTCCACCATGATAACTAGTGTCTTATGTGTGTTTTTTTTTTATTTTAAATTGAATTTATTGGGGTGATATTGGTTAATAAAATTATATAAGTTTCACAGATACAAGCCTCTAATACATTATTTGTATATTGTATTGTGTATCTACCACTCCAAATCAAGTCTCCTCCCATCACCATTTATCCCCTATTTACCTTATTTGACCCCCTTTGCAACCCCCTTTCCCTCTGGCAATCATTGTACTGTTGTCTGTATCTATGAGGTGGTTATTTTTTTCTTAATCCCTTCAACTTTTTCACCCAGCCCCTCAACCATCCTCCCCTCTGACAGATGTCAGTCTGTTCTCTGTATTTAGGAACCTGTTTCTATTTTGTTTGTTTATTTTGTTCATTAGATTCCACATATAAGTGAAATCATATGGTACTTATTATTCTTTGACTGGCTTATTTCCCTTAGCATAATACCCTTCAGATCCATCCATGCTGACACAAAAGGTGAGATTACCTTCTTTTTTTGTGGCTGAATAGTGTTCCACTGTGTGACTATAGCACAGCTTTTTTATTCACTACTCTACTGATGGACACTTGGGGTGCTTCCAAATCTTGGCCATTGTAAATACCACTGCAATGAAGATAGGGGTACATATTCTTTTGAACAAAAGAAATGGACATTGCCCTGGCTGGTGGCACAGTGGATAAGTGCCAGCCTGTGAACTCAAAGGTCACTGGTTTGATTCCCAGCCAGGTCTCCAGCCAGGTCTCCAGCCAGGTCTGTAGCTGGCGGCAGGTGAAAGGCAACCCTACATTGATGTCTCTCTCCCCCTCTGTCTCTCTCCTTCCCCTCTCCATGAAAATAATAAATAAAATCTTTTTAAAATTAATTGATTAAAAAAAAAAAGAAATGGACAGAATTGAAACAGACTCATAGACACAAAGAACAGAATGATGGTTACCAGAGGGGAGCAAATTTGGAGAACTGAATGAAAAGGTGAAGGGATTAAGAAGTTCAAATTGGTAGTTACAAAACAGTCACAAGATATAAAGTACAGCATAGGGAACATAGTCAACAATATTGTAATAATTATGTATGGTGCTAGGTAGGTACTAGAAATATCAAGGGGAACACTTTGAAAATTATACGACTATCTAACCACTATGCTGTGCACCTGAAACTAATACAAAACAATATCAAATGTAAACTGTAATTGAAAAATAAGGCTTAAAAAAAAGACAAAAGAAAAAAAGGAGTGCTTGTTTCCATATACTCATCAACATTGAATTTTTAAATTTTTCATGACTTTTAGTGAATGGCAGAATGAAGGAAAAAGAACAGCATCTCACATTTTTAAATTAAAAAATGCTTATCAGATTTCCTAATTATGTAGATCAATAGTGTCCATTACAGAAAAATAGTTTTTTTTTTTTTAAGATGATGGAAATAATCAACGCCAAGAGCAACTGATAATCAGTACCAACCCATTCTTTGTATATACAAGGATTTTCTGTTATGGCTTTTACTTTTGATGTGATGCTTACATAGATTTTTACCTATACTTTCTTCTAATGATTTTAAGAATGTGTTTAATTTCATACAAGTCCTAGAGGAAAACAGAAGCAGTAAAATTTCAGATATTCCATGCAGCAATATTTTCACCAATATATCTTCTAGGACAAGGGAAATAAAGGAACGAATAAACAACTGGGACTATATCAAACTAAAAAGTTTCTGCTCAGCTAAAGAAAACATCATTAAAATGAAAAGGGAGCCAACTGTATGGGAAAACACATTTGCAATGATACCTCAAATAAGGGTTTGATCTCTAAAATATTTAAAGAACTTAACTCAACACCAGCAAGACAGACAACTCAATTAAAAAGTGGGCAAAGAACCTGAACAGATACTTCTCCAAGGAAGACATGCAAAGGGCCCATAGGCATACGAAAGAATGCTCAACATTGCTAGCCATCAGAGATGCAAATTAAAACCACAATGAGACTCCATCTCATACCTGTAAGAATGGCCATCATTAACAAATTAACAAACAATAAGTGCTGGTAAGTATGTGGAGAAAAGGGAACCCTACTGCATTGTTGGTAGGAATGCATACTGTGCAAGCCACTATGGAAAATAGTATGGAATTTCCTCAAAAACTAAAAATGGAACTGCCTTTTGATCCAGCGATTCCACTGCTAGAATTATATCAAAAGAATCCTGAAATACTAAATTCAGAAGAAGCTATTCACCCCTATGTTCATAGCAGTGCTATTTATAATAGCCCAGTGCTAGAAAAGCCTAAGTGCCCATCAGTGGGTGAGTGGATTAAAAAACTGGTACAGTTACACAATGGAGCACTATGCAGCAGAAAGAAAGAAGGAACTCCTACCTTTTGTGACAGCATGGGTGGAACTGGAGAGTATTATGCTTAGAGAAATAAGCCAGTCAATGAAAGCCAAATACATAATCTCACCTAATACAGGAAACTAATGAAAAAACAAACAAATGAGTGAAATAGAACCAGAGGCTTGGAAACAAGGAACAAACTGATGGTGACCAGAGAGGAGAGGAGAGAGGGAGAGGGAGAGAAGGAAGCAGAAAAGTTTAGTCAAGGAACAGGTATCAAGGACCCATGGACATGGGTAACAAGGTGGGGATTGACTGTGAAGAGGGGTGGGGAGAGCAATGGGGGGAAATGGGACAACTGTAATAGAACAACAATAGATTGATAAAAAATAAAATATAGATAATATTTTTTTTAAATTCTAATTGTGGTAAAATACACAACATAAATTTTACATCTTACCCATTTTTAAGTTTACAGTTCAGCATGTTTATGCATAGTCACATGATCATCATCATGAGCCCAGTCTTGGGAACCTTTTTGTCTTGCAAATTTGCAACTATAGCCATTAAACAATTCCCCATTCCCCCTCCCCAGACCCTTGCAGCCACCATTCTACCTCGTGTTTCTATGAATTTGACTATTATAAATTCTTCATATATGTGGAATAATACAGTGTGTGTTCTTTTGTTCCTACCGTATTTCACTTAATGTAATGTCTCCTATTCATCTATGTGTCAGAATTTTTATCCATTTTAAGGCTGAGTAATATTCCATGGCATATAAGTATGTGTATATATATCACATTTCATTTATTCATTCATCTGTGAGTGGATACTCCAGAAGTGGAATTGCTTAATCACATAGTAATTCTATTTGTAATTTTTTGAGGAACTCTATATACCACATTTTGTTTATTTCATCTGCCAGTGGGCACTTGGGTTGCTTCCACCTTCTAGCTATTATAAATAATGCTTCTATGAACATGGGTATACAAGTAGCTGTTTATGTCCTTGCTTTTATTTCCTTTAACTTTATATCCATTAGTGGAATTACTGATTGATATTATAATTCTACCTCTAATTGTTTTAGGAACTGCCATATTTTTTTCCCATTTAGCTAGACCATTTTACATTCTCACCAACAGTGTAAAAGTTTCAATTTCTGCACACTCTCATATACACTTACTATTTTATATTGTTTTTGTATAGTAGCACTCAAATGACTGAGGTGATCACTTTAATTTCGTCTCCCTTTCTCTTGTTCTTCCTCTCTTCATATATTGGATTTGCTTCTTTCTGATTGTTAGCTTTATAATTTTGGGCTAGAAACCTGGCCTATGCGGGATTCAAGATCATCCTCATAGTTTAACAGCCAAACAGAAATAAAATGGCTTCCCTCTTAGCCACAACTTGAAAAACTTCCAGGAAGGACACTGATTGTCATAGATATAATGAACTCTTCTTGAGTCATATGCATATCTTTCTGGGAGGTGGGGGTTACTCTGTAATAAAATGGCACCTCTGAAATCAGACCATAGAGAGAATGAACAATTTCCCCCAATTTGTCTTACATGCTGAGTAGGACAAATATGGCCATTTGAAGAATCATTGTGAGCTAGGTAGCCACCCAATGTGTGTCTACTACACAAAGAAGCCTTAATATGTGTGTCAACTACACAACTGAAATCTTGATAGCTAGAGTTTAAGTTTCGCATTCCCTGCTGTTTTATTTTTCTCCTTTTTTCCCCACAAAGGATGTAAAAGAGAAGGGAACTACTCTGATGAGTGATTTCCTTCACGCCAACCTAACTTCTTTTAGACCCACCATTTAAAGACAAGGGCTACTATTTGATGAGAAATGTACTCTATCTTAAGAGAATTTTTAAGTAGAAATTGTGTATTTACCTGCAAATTTTCAAAATTCACATGTTTATACTCTTGTTCATGTACTTTTCAATTCTGTCTTCTCCGAGAAGGTCAAATATTACATACCATCTGTTACTGTGAACAGAAAGTACATTTTCTGATGAGTAGAGCCTTTTGTAACTAAGAAAATAAGACTCTATGTTTTTAAGTATTATGATTTTAAAGCCTCCTAGTAGAAAACCAAATTATATAGTTTATTGATAAGTGAAACAGTGATTTATTGCTATTGTCATATAAAAGTTACATTTAAGTGTAATACATCAATGTTTTACTTAAAAATAAATGAAGTGAAAATTAATTTTATGACAAGAAAATTTCCATGATCTTGTTCACCACTAAAATAATTTTTAAAATACTAATATTCCTCTATATATCAGAAATAAACTTCTTTAACATTCCTTTAAAAATATATTAAATTTTTACAGCCCTGAATGGTGGCATAGTGGATAAGCGCCAGCCTGTGAACACAAATGTCACTGATTCAATTCCCAGCCAAGGCACATAACCAGGTTGGTTGCAAGCCAGGTTGGTCCGTAGCTGGAAGCAGGTGAAAGGCAACCCATACACTGATGTCTCTCTCCCTCTCTGCCTCTCTACCTTCCCCTCTCTCTAAAGATAATAAATAAAATCTTTAAAAATAGAAAATATATATATATTAAAATTTTGAACTCCTAATCCTAAGATGCTAGACCTTCAAAGTCGTGAAACAGTGATAATGATTCGTCTAAATTAATTGATGGAAAAAGAGGAACAGAGAAAATCTCCAATGTTTTAGAAAGTGCTGATTATGGAAAAGGAGATATAACTCAGATTGTCTTAATGCCCCCATTCAATTTCTAGATCATTTTGCTTACAGCATTATTAGGAATTGGATTACTGTAAATATTAGGCAATATTAACCTGAGATTTTTGGATGATCAATGTATTAAACTATAGAATAATATAATAATGCTTTCCCAGATGAAAAATAATCAATTTAGAAACAATTTAGAAACAATCAGTACAGTGATTAATTATTTAATTATAAGTGAATTGTAAATGATCATTGAAATTATATATTTTATAACTATGCTTTGCTTAAGATGTCATGTGACTCACTGATCACACTTTTCTCTAGTGACGCTGAGTTGAAATGTCTTAAATAATATAATAAAATAGCTGTTTAGTGATCAGGCAGCCAGCTTTGAGTATTTGTTTTTGAAAACATGTTCATTATGTTATGATTTAAACCTCTGTGTTTCAAGTTATAAGCTATTAAAACAAATATTTCAGCACCTGCAACAAAGCTAGCATGGAAGTGGTCAATTTACACTTTTCCTTTTGCAACTGTCAGTTCCTCAGAGGCCCATAATTTTTTCATCTTATTCAGCTTGGTATGATCAGGTCCTAGCATATCACCTGGGTTATAAGGGAGTCAGGAAATGTGTGTGGAATAAAAGGAATATCGAAAGAACAAAAAGATGGGGGGAAAGAAAAGAAAGAAAAGTGGGGAGAGAAGGGAGAAAAGAAGGAAGCTTTAACTTTTTTTTTTTTTTTTTAACTTTCATTGTGGGTCAAATGTCCCTTGAATAGAGGAGAGTATCAGAGGCCTAGGGGCCAGAAAAGGAATTTGAATACCAGAATGCCAGAAGGCACACACTTCTACTACTGGAACCAACTGTGCTCTGAATCTCCACTGAAGGCAACAGTCTAAGTAACTACTAACAGGACAATCAGAGGAATCTAAATTTGTCTGCAGCTTGGTCTTCCTTTGAAATGGCTCCTTTACAGATTGGATTCTTACCCATCTTCAAAGCCAGAAAGGTAAGAGAATGGAGGGTATTCAATCTCTCTTACTCCCACCATTACCTCCAAATTTAAAATTTAATTATGTACTTGCCAAATGCTTATCAAATCTTTTTGTTCCTTCAATTTTAATCTTTGATTTTTTTATATTAAAACAGGGCACATATCCAAACACTTTACTAAATATCCAGATTTATTAGCACTCCTTAAGTAAGTATAACTGAAAATTTTAAGTGCCCCTATCAGACTCTTAATAATCAATGCAGGATGAAGGTTATTTCTAACCTCTTGACATTAATAATATTACTAAAATAAATTGCATTCTACATTTCATTCCATCGTTGTTGTGATAATACTACCATGTACATTCTGAATCTGCGTACATGATGGGAAATGCCATTCTTGTTAAGATGCATAGAATGCCTTCTCATTAATAATTTGCCTGACTAGTATTACAACTAGCCAAATAGCAAAGGTCAAAAAGTTTTTTTTAACACACTGTGTTGGAAATGATTGGGGAAACTGTCACTCAACTTTTGTGAGTATAAATTAGTACAGACACTTTGGAACACAATTTGACAATATTTTTCAAACATTTGAAAGCATATACCTACAGAGTTAGCAGTTCCACTTTTGGGACTCCATTTTATAGACATACTTCTGTTAGGATACACATTATATTAGCCAAATATTATAATCAGACTAAATAGCCATTGTAATGGAAATGTAGTAATTAATTTTATAATATGTCAACTTGGCAGGTTTTCTTCCATCTGTGGGTGGGTCTCATATAATAATTGAACACCCGATAGAACAAAGACTAACCTCCCTTGAACAAGAGGGAATTCTGATGGTTTTTAGACTTGAAATGCAACATTGGCTCTTCCCTGGTCTTCAGCCAGATGGCCTTTGAACTTGAACTACAGCCCCAGTTCTTTCCTGGGTCTCCAGCCTTCCAACCCACACTGCAGATGTTGGACTTGCCAGCCTCCATAATAATCATGTGAGCCAATTCCTTAAAATAAACCTCTTTCTGAATATGTATACCCACCCTATTGTTTCCGTTTCTGTGGAGAATCCTGACTAATACAGGAACTAATTAAATACATTATGGTGCATCCACTCAATGGAATGCTATTGCAAGCATTAAAAAGCAGTATTTCTATAGGCATTAATATGAAATACTGTTGAAGAGGTATTCTTCAGTTTAAAAAAAAACTCAGTATGGAACATATATATATATATATATATATATATATATATATATATATATATAGTGACAAGTGGTTTCTGCCATATATTAGCTTCTTTGCATATTGCAAAGCTCTTTAAAGACTTAAGAAACTGGTCCCGACTGGTGTGGCTCAGTTGGTTTGGCATTGTCTCACAATGGGAAAGGTCGCTGGTTTGATCCCCTGTCAGGACACATACCTGCTTGAGGGCCTAGTCCCTGGACAGGGTGCATGCATATGGCAGGCAAGGATCAATGTTTCTCTCTCACATTGATGTATTTTTCCCTCTCTTCTCCCCGCCCCGCTTTGCCTCTCTAGAAAATAAATTTTTTAAAATCTTTGAAAAAGAAAAAGACACAAGAATCCGATACCACTGGTTTCTTCAGGGAGGGGAGCTAGATAGACTTACGGTAGCAGGAAAGAGAAGGAAATTTATTTTTTACTCTATATTCCTTTTTATCTTTTGGATATTATAAAGTGTTTACATCAACTATTCAAAAAATTATTGATTATTTAAAAATATCCTTTAGTTGAATCCAAATGTATTTTTCATTGTCTATTCTTTGTTACATAGTTTTTGAGAGGGTTAAGTGAGAAAAAAAATAGTATTTTAGATCATTTAAAAATAGAAATTTTATTAGCCTGAGTCTGAGCCATTATGTGTTACGGTGTACATTAATTTTATATTCTGCATTTGAAACAGTATTATATTCATTTTCATTTCAATTTATTAAATTGGTATATGCATTAGCTACATTATAAACTTACAAAACATGTTTATATGAAACATAAATACTTGAAATTTAAAGTTTGAGTCATTAAAATTCAAGCAGCAGCCCTGGCTAGTGTGGCTCAGTGGATTGAGCACTGGCCTATGAACCAAAGGGTCACTGGTTCTATTCCCAGTCAGGGCACATGTCTGGGTTGGGGGCCAGGTCCCCAGCTGGGGGCTCATGAGAGGCAACCACACATTGATGTTTCTTTCCTTCTCTTCCTCCCTCCCTTCCCCTTTCTAAAAGCAAATAAATAAAATCTTAAAAATAATAAAAATTCAAACAGCAGTTAACAATATATTTCACCCACTCTCTTTTTTAACATAATATAAAATTTACCATTTAACCACTTTTAAGCGTGCAGTTCAGTAGCATTAAATACATTCACATTGTGGTGCATCCATCACCGGCATCCATCTCAAGAACTGTTTTCACCTTGGAAAACTATTTCACAACTCTTAATGTTTACTTCATTTTCCTTATTACTATAAATGCAACATTTCTTTAAGTCCAAATATCTTTAAAAATGCTCACTAGAACTTTTAAATGGTAATTATAGTGAACAGACTATATCATGTATTTGAAAGTTACTGAGAATAGATCTTAAAAGTTCTCTCTTACAAACACACACACACACACACACACACACACACAATGGGAACTGTTGGATGTATTAACCTTATTGTGGCAAGCATTTCATAATAGATACATATATCAAATTGTCACATTGCACATTGACAATGTTATATGTCAATTATATCTCAGTAAAGCTGGTGGGGGGAAGAAATAACTTTAATATTCATCCCAACTCAGTAGTACTTGCTAGAGACAAATGTCGCAATGAAACCCATCAAAATATGCTACCGTGTTCTTCCCACACACAGATAATACCTGTCATCTCTCCTTGCTGTATTACTGTAATTCAATCAAGTTGGTTGGGATCATAAAAGTTCTATTTTTTAAATCTAACTTAAACAGTTATTGAATTTTAATCTAGTGAAGAATAATTCATTCTGAAGAAGCAATTCTCAATATATCCAAGATACTCAAAGTAACTTGTTAAAAAATGCTTCTCCAAAGTATATATTTCTAAAGGCACTTGTGAAATTTTGTGTTTAAAATTCATGACTACATAGTCAATATAGTTATTGCTATTGTAAAAGCCATCTGGGATAAAAGGGATAAGAGATAGCTTAGTTAGACTTTTAAAAAACATTTTTCCCTTCAATTCCCCAGCCAGGGCACATAACCAGGTTGCTAGCCAGGTCTCCAGCCAGGGTCCTTAGCGGGAGGCAGGTGAAAGGCAACCATGAATTGATGCATCTCTCCCTTTCTTCCTCCCTCCTTGCCTTCTCTCTGAAAATAATGAATAAAATTTTAAAAAATAAAATCTACCCAGAAAAAGAAAAAGACATTTTTCCCAAGTGTCCACCTGAAACTGAAAACAGTCATACATACCTCATCTTCATAAACAATAAATTACCTATGGTAGAATTAAGCAGTCTCATGATTCTTTTAATTTGTTCTGTGTAAGTGATGATTTCTCCTTTTTAGTTTCTTATTCATATATTAATGTTTTCTCTATCTTTTTGTGAAAATTACTTCACAGTTTATATTATACTGTTACTGTTTTTCTTTTAAAAGTTTTTGCATATTTAGTAGTTTTAATATTTTTACATTTTCTAAATTATTCATTTATGATTTATCTTTTTTCCTTTCTTATCTTTCCCTAAAATTCATTAGTACTTTATTTTTTAATTTATTAATTTATATATTTTTCTTTTTATTGTTTTACATGCATTTCTTTGACCCTGACACAGGTTTTTATTGTTGGTATTTTCTATATGGTCTCCGATTTTAGTTTCAATTTTACCTTCCATCCAAGAGTTAAGAGAGCTCCTACTTTTCAAATTCAAACACAAACTGTGTAATCTGGTTATGATATTATCTACTTTTACTGCATTGTGATCAAAGAATGTTATCCACCTTTTTCTTTCTGCAATTTGTTGAGATTTTCTTAATGCATGATCAACTTTTATAAATTTTATTGACTTTAAGGTATAGTCTCTGGGCCCTGGCTGGTGGGTAAGGCACCAGCTTGCAAACCCAAAGGTTGCTGGTTCGATTCCCAGCCAGGGCACATAACCAGGTTGCAAACCAGGTCTCCAGCCAGGTCCATAGCTGGAGGCAAGTGAAAGGCAACCATACATTGCTGTCTCTCTCCCTCTGTCTCTTCCCCTCTCTCTAAAAATAATAAATAAAATCTTTTTAAAAAAAGTTAAAAAAAAAGATAAAGTCTCTGTTTTAACAAGGACTATCTCATTCATGACATTATTTAGGTGTGCTGCAATTTTACTTATTTTTTTGTGTTCTTGATCTGTTGTGGACTAAAGTGATTAACTTTCCACCAGTGATGTATTTTTATTTCTTTTTGCACCATCTTCTATTTTTGCTTTATCAATGTCAATGCTATTTTATGTGATAAAAGGTATAAATTATTCATATTTTCCTAGTGAATTGTACCCTTGAATGTTATAAAGAGCTCATATTTTTAATTTAATAGTTTTTGGCCTGAATCTAATCTTGACTGGTATAAGATCACAATCTCTGCTTTTTAAAAAATAATTACCTTTGGTTTATTTGCTTTGGCCCATCCTTTATTTTATTTTTTTACTCTTGTTGAGTATACTTTTTACTCTTGAATTCAGCATTGAATTTTCTTTGTGATACAATTGAAATATACTTTTTCTTTAATAAGTGAGTTTAGTCCTTTTTATTTTATTTTATTTTTTTAGAAAGAGAGGAAGGGAGAGAGGCAGAGAGGGAGAGAGACATCAATGTATGGTTGCCTTTCACCTGCCTCCAGCCACAGACCTGACTGGAGACCTGGTTTGCAACCTGGTTATGTGCCCTGGCTAGGGAATCGAACCTGCGACCATTTTTATTCATTAACTTGACAGGTATATTTGGTCTCAGTTTTTCATATTTTAAAAAACATGTGACTAATAGTTTCCTTTTATCTTTTTCCTTGTGTATTTCTTCTGCTAAATAGGAAGACGTGTGATGTTCTAGTTATCTTTACAATTGCAACTTTATATAATGCTCCAATCCTCTACTACTTTCCTGCCATAAGCATTGATTAAACTAATATATTTCTCTTCCACTTCCTACTTCTTCTCTACCACATTATATTTATCCAATGACTCTCAGCTGTTAAAGATAGCTCCTTGCCAATCACATTCTTTTGCCCCAATCCTCCCAGCCCTTGCAACTCCTGTTAGCTTTTCATATTCGCATTGTCAGGTATATCGGATTTCCACTTGGTTCTGTAAGCTCTTAAGTAAATTTATCCATTACTCTCTGCCAGTCCTCTGCACTAGTTTCTCAGCTGGCATTTGCATAGCCTATGTTTGCCATCTGATTAAATCATTAAGTAGGGCTCAGGGAACAACATGCATGCTCAAAACTTTGCTTTAAGCTTTTACATTTGAGCAACAATTATACATCTTCTTTGGATAGCATGTTTTTCCCCTAGAAGATTTTCTAGCATAGACTATTACCTTGGAGAAGCTGAAGCTAGCTTTATTTATTTATTTTTTAATCTTTGAAATTCAGCAAGTTTAATAAACTAAGTCTCTTCTGGGTGAATTTCTCCTTAGATATATCAAGTTATAGGTTTAAGTAGTCTTCTATTTTAGGAAAAACTTCTGTGATTATATCTTTAAGTATTATTTCATTACTTTGGTTTGTTTTCC